>JAQGBY010000083.1:0-70533 GCA_034698785.1 Mycogona germanica
CCGAAAAATTCCAGAGGTCTCGGTCGGGAATCGAACCCGCAATCTCGGGAATAACAGCTCGACACGCTAACCATTACACCACCGAGACCAAATTCACCTCCAGGAAGACTGAGAGTGCCTGTGGTCCAATGAGAAACAATGGAAATATCGATAGTTCACCGATCACCGATCTATTTTTACTGAAACGAAGCAACTAAATAAATATCTGGAACCTGAACGCCACCAGAGGGCATGCACAGAGGCCATACACGCGTATTTGGAAGACATGCGATTGTAATATCCTGTTGTTCAGTCTGCGGCCCGGTGCTTCCTGTATTATGGTCCTAGGTTATTGTGCCAACACTTGTTCATCAAGCGACGAATTAAATTTCGATTCCAGGCTTTGGCCCCCGGAGCATCTGAAAGCGACGGGATTTTCTCCAGAATAGGCCTAAATGCCAGTTGCTAAGAAGCCTTTCGGCAAGTATTAATTGGTGCCCTCGCACCACCGCCGCCACCCCCCACCACTTGGAGCAGCCATCCAAGACCCAGATTAAGTCGTGTGACACGGGCGGCCATAATTCCACATGGAGATAAATAGGAATTAATCGGCGTACAGGGCGCTAATTAATTGCTGCGACGTCGCTATCAGAAATTGTACGGCACGTTCCGTCGAATGGTTCAGGTGGTTCAAGGACTGACGGTCCCGGATTCGATTCTCGGCGTGACCTCTCTCGCTTATTTAACTACTTTCTTGCTGGGGGAAAAAGCACCACATTTGTCCAATGCTAACGAAATGTTTGCAAAATCGAGACATCAAAAATTATGAATCTGAATAAAAACAGTTTTCAAAAAAACGAGTCGGTGTTTTGAACGGGACACAGGAAATCTTAGTCGACATTCCACTTTAGTTTCTCAATAAATAGCGGACAACGTGTCTGCACTGCCTGCCGTCTAGCGTGGACTGCGGAGATGAAGGCCTGCCGCTGCAGCGCCTTGGGCCATATAATTAATTTATTACGAAATAAAGTATGGCTCGTGTCAGGGCAATTACACACAAGTTTGGCCACCAGCAGTAATAGACGTTGAACGAGAGCAACGTCCAACCCCCCCCCCCTCCCAAACATGAATTCTCTGCCTGAGAACCTCTGTCAAAGAGCTGAAGTTTAAAAACAGAGATCTACGAGAACTTATACGTTTAAATCGTCCTGGTTTCCTTCTTCCGGATTACACCTTAATAAGCAAAACTGAAATAATGAGAAAATAGAAATATTGAGATCGAAAAATTCTATTTTCCCTCACAAATGTAATTTATTTTCTTCAGAAATTCGGGATTAAGAGGATTGATTCAGATGCGTGCAAAGAAATAATGTGATAAAATGAATACCAACTAAAATAATTTCCACCACAACTTTGGTTAAATGGTGGACAAAGGCGACCACCCAGTGGCAACGCGAGGTTACAATAGGGTTGATTGAGTAAGTGTCTCATTGGAAATTTAGGTCTAGTCAAAATTCGAATGTTAGGTAGACAAAAATGCAGCTGGCGCTGCACGGCATATGCTGGTCATTAAGACATTTAAGACCAAGAACGATCGCTGCGTATAAACAAACAGGTGAAATACAGTTTTCATGGCGGCACCCTGAAGAAAAGCTCGGTCAGCGCCGCCGAAAAAGTAAAAAGAAAGGTAAATAAGGAGAGGGGCGGGCGGTAATGATACCTGGACGGCGCCACTGTTGGAAACTAGGCGGGAACAGGACCGATTTGGCCCAAAGGCTGAAAGCTCTCCTTATTAATTTTTTTTAAATCATCAGACACATTAGGTCAGTAGTCATCAATATGGACAGGGGCGGGACTATGAAACCGACAATGTTGGTAAGCCTCCTCACCACAAACATAAAAATATGAACAGAGGACTTAAAACCTTTTGTCCTTGTTGAAGTGTTCTCAAAGCCAGCGAAAAAGAAATTATTTTCAGAGGTGCGCGCTAGATGGCGCTCGTGTAAAATAGGTGGCCACGGGGTTTATATATGAGTGCATTTTAGCGGCGCCAATACTCCGATTGGGCTACATTGCTGATGCGGATGGTGCCTACGTCTCAAGTAGTCTGCTGGTGCGTCATACGTAACGTCCACGTCGTAATTGATGTGGCGTCGTCTAACCTGCAGCGCGGAACACAAAAGTGAGTGGCGCCCGACTATTCCCCTCGGTTGGTCAGCGCAACGTCATAAAAGAGAATCCTGCCGCCAGACGGCACTGAAGGTATTGGTCTGAGTGCCTGTGTCTAGACTCTCTCAAACTAGAACTGGAAAATTGTTATTATATTCGGGAGTTCTCTTCATAATTCAAGCGTTGTTGAGACATTAAAGTAAACTAAATACAAAAATGATAAAAATTCAAAACATTATTTTGTTTTTTAGAAGTTTTGAAAATTAATTTCGGATCTCACCACTTCAGAATGAAAATTGAGGAGAAATATAAAATTGACGCATACCGAAGGACTTCCTTTTTTATATACAAAAAGGTTAAACACGAAATTGCAATTGAAAAATGATTGTTACTAATAAAACCTATAACGTCATGGCACATTTAATTCGACAACTCAAAATGAATTCAATAAAAACTGATAAAAATGTTCAAATGACAGAATTAACTCACCAATATGAAGTTTTGAGTACGTCGATGAAAATTCGCGATGGAGCAACCTGTTTAAATGCCCGTACAGATATTTCAATGTACAATGTATGTCTTGGAAGCGAAATTTGTAATTGAAAAACATTTGTTCTTAATTCATTGTTTCATAATTTAATAGTCGACAGGTTTACAAATCAGTCTTTCATTTATCGCCCACCGCACAAGCGATTTTGAAATGTCAAACGCAGCTAAAACCTTGAAGGCGCAATGCCACTTAAACCCTCGCGTTTCTTCAAGTGGAAAATAGTGAAACAAAAACAGAAACTTAAAGAATAGCAGGACACCAGGAGAAGTAAACGTCCACACCTTTGAACCCGAGCCGCTGAAGATTTTCACCTTTTGCTCTATGGAAATGTCATTTTGTTTAGCCCGAACTAGCACATGCGAAGAAAGATTGCAAATGGTGATGCAGAAGATTCCGACGCATGTGTTTGACCAAAACAAAATGACATATCCATTTAGCAAAATGGGAAATCGCATCCAGGGTAAATAAAAGATCCTGTCAACAAAATCTTTCACAAATATTTCTCTAATAGGGCGAGAAAAATTATTCTCGATAAAAATCAATGCCATTTTAAAGGTTTCACAATAAATCAATATGACAAAAATATCTCAGGATTTTAAAAGTGATGGGCACTTCAAATTTAAGATTCCATCATACGAGTAGAAATGCCTTCCATCATTAAATTAAATTAAAGGCTCTCCAGACGTCTTAAAATTTTAATTAATAAGCCAGGAAAATCTCAAATTGGCGACAACTTTTTAAAATTAATTTAATACGTCCATGTACAGTATGATTATTCGCATCTGCTCAGAGCATCGCCATCATAGTAAAGAAAAGCCCATCATAGTAAAGAATCGCATAAAATGTGGACCACCTTATAGTCGGCAAGAAATGTCACATGCTATTGGACACGCACTTCAACGAGTTGAAAGGACCTCTAGCAGCATTGTCGAGCGAATGAAAAGAATAAGTCGAGAATGGACTAACCCTGAGTCCCCGATTCCGCTTCCATCTTTTATTTGAAGAATTTTTCTCAAACCAGTGACACATTTTTTAAAAATCCCAGATCAGTTTATGTGTCCAGTTTTTAAAAAACCTTCTATCGTGAATATCGACTTCTGAACAATTGTCCACTACCCCAGCACTAACAACGAGCAATATATATGGTCTCCGGAGGTTATAGGCCCGTACACACACAAGCCATTGCAGAGAGATTTGGTTCGACAAGCAAAAGAATATGCCAGTGAATACAGTTTTGAAGCTAATAGATGGGACTCCCATTGCTCGGCCGTTCCCCCCACAAACGTGCTCGAAGAAGGTGTCGAGAATTTTGGGGGAAATTAAGATCGCCCCATCAGGTAACCTGAATAG
Organism: Mycogona germanica; assembly: GCA_034698785.1. Classification (NCBI taxonomy): domain Eukaryota; kingdom Metazoa; phylum Arthropoda; class Diplopoda; order Chordeumatida; family Chordeumatidae; genus Mycogona; species Mycogona germanica. The sequence goes on from JAQGBY010000083.1 coordinate 4,049, forward strand.
AGGTTCCAGTTTCCTTCATATTGACTGAGCTTCAAAAATCGATGGCGAAACCAATTGGTCAACGGTTCGAGTTTCAGGTTTCGGCGGGTGATATGAGGTGTGAAATTGACGCTGAAACATGTACAGTCTCACACTGTATCACTAGGTGCATATGTAATGAGCGTTAGGGCGAACACGAAGACGTTCGATCGTGCAATACAGATATAACCCTCTTCGCCATTGGCGTTTTAAGAAAAAATAATATTGCCGATCTTGCATACATCTCGGTCGACCGAGAACTTTAATCATTACCAATCTTTCTTTCAACCAATCCATTTGTTTAGAGCATGTTTGGCATACAACTACTGATGTAGATATTGGTTATTCGCTATTCCTTTCACATCATGATTACGAGCTCAAATAACATATGACTATCGGCCGGCGTTGTCACAATTGAAATATGAGTTAGCTAAGGTGAGATATGTTAAAACGATCAATTCGATATTGAAAATCGATTGAACGTCCAGACGAGCTCGTTTGTCAACAGCCGTATTTAAATTATTGGTATTACTGATAACATCTGTCAGTAAATATGATTTTAGAAGAAGTTCTACTTCGAAGATAAAAATATGACATCGCAAGTTACAAATATCAATAGATTGCTTCGTTTTATCACGAATCGAATCTGAAATTCTGATGGGACCTTTAGTCCACATATTAACATTTGGAAAGTAAGCTCTTCTATGTATGTTTTTAATTGAAGCAAAAATATGTTCCAACAGTCCACCGTGGGTTAGCACTGTGTCGGAGTTAGCACGGTGCATAAGATGGTGTCCGGGAACGGACGGATCGAAAAAAAAGTTAAACTTTAATAGGGTGCAGATAGCAGAAAAGAAAAATAACGGATACCTGCATATATGGGGTTTCCTGGTTCCATTACACGCCGCATGCGCCTAATGTAACAGGGTATTATTCGCCTGGTTGACGTCGTCGAGGGGACCGCGGGGAAACCAATTCTCACCTTTGGGGTGTCCTGACAAATTGTAAGGAGGGAGGGATGGCATCCCATCTTTAAGATTTACGTTCGTATAAATGAAAGAGTGTGTACCAAAACGCTAGTGAGAGTGAATAAAACTGACTGGGATCGGCGATACGATTCAAGGATATTTAAAATAGTTTTGTTTCCAATCAGTCAACCGCACTACAGGCGTTACGTCCCCCTCATGGTGCTTAAGCACTGTGCGAGGGGGAACGGCCAGTACCCCGGGATCGACATTTTCGAGAGCCCGCGCCGGGAATTGAACCCGGGACCGCCGAAACCACACAGTCAGTCGCTAAACCAACTGGGCTACGACGAGTCGTCAACGCAACAGTCGTTGACGCAAAAATCGTAAGGCACCCGTAACAAATTAGTCAGACGAAAATATGCATGGTCCGAAAGACGCTACCTTGAAGACGGTAGGAATATTTCAACTGGGAATTGTCGCTCGTATCATGGAAAATCAATACGACCTCTTCAACAAATTTCTCCTTTCTCCAGATGTCAATATTCATTAATAACTTTATTCGTTTTCATTTCCATCTCTTCCCATACTCGTGATCCTTCCTTAATGGAAAGTGGTACGCTTATGGACTTCAGGAGGACTTCGGGAGGATGAGAGGAGGGGACTTGTACATAGAGAGCGTCCCTTCAACCATTTAATCAACCGTTTACAAGCGCAAATTGTATTTTTCCCGATGCGAGTGCCAACTCGACGTGACGCTGCGTCACTGGAGTCACAACAATGGCAAATCACGCCGCATGCTTTTTAAACAACGAGTTCAACATCCGTACATTTGGAACCGATTCTCAGATCCTCCTAGGACCGTACATCAAAGTGCTCGACGACCTTGTTTCATTATTTAAAACCTAACCGCTCGGCGATTTGATGACAGACGATTCTAATGTCGTTCTTTAGCAAACGACGACTGCTTGATGTTGTGGCCGCTAGAGGCGCATCCCAAATTCGTTACGAGAATTGCCGGAAAAACTATCGAGAGTGCATCGATAGTCACCATTGATTATTCTATGTGTAAAACATTTGTTGGTGCCGGGCCCCTTTGGTGACGGTCCAGAGAATCAGCTGATTATTCCTAGTTGGCTGATCGAAGTGCTCTCGAAGGTACTATCGATATCTCAAGGTGTCAAACGTGAAATTATTAATTGTATAAACTGGATCTATACAATTTGTGACATAGGGAAAATCTTGAAAAGCGTCATCGTGTAAAAACGACGTTCGTAATTCAATATCATCGGTCTCAGGAGGGGCAAACATGGGGTTGGAAGGAGAAAGAGCTGGAATCGACCATCCAGAACTGGAGAGGATATGGGGTAGGGGTGCGTCGGGTTCGGACGGGAGTTATTAGATGTTGGGACAGGCCCGGCTTTGTTCCATTTAATTCGATAATACGTCCTACATGTGTGCCACTCTGAATCTGAGGGGGGGATGTTCTGAACTCAGTTTCCATAAATTATTTCCAATTAGGCGAAATGGTTTCGAGTTAATTTCATTCTGTTGGGTGCGGAGGGGTAAAAAGGAGCAACAAAGTAAATTAATATTGGTATAAGCAGCGTGTACTTTTGCCAAACTGGATGTAGCGTCGAACCTTTTCGATAACCTAAGAGTGCTCAGAAATTAAAAGCACAAAGAACAATAAATCTGTTCTAATATTTCTTCTTCCATCAGCTGTTCTTAAATAGTGTTGGTTGCTAAATTAAATTGCAAATTAAACCCCACACTTGTTTCATCAAAAAATAGTGCTGCTTGTCTTTCAGACTTATCAATGAGACAATCAATGGCAGTGGAATTCGGTTCCAACTTTCAACAAACGCCAGCCAATTTGCCCGATCGTTTCTTTCGATTGCGCGGCTGCCCCGTGCTGTCCCGCAGCACAGTGCTACAAATGATTGCCCGGCTACACGGGGCAGCATTCATTATGCATTGACTCCCTTCGCGCGCGGTCGGAGCATGCGGGTTATGTATAACTAACTTTCCAGACTGGACCGGATGTTAGACTTTGAAGAGGGGGGGGGGAAATCTCTACGAGATATTTGTTAAGAAGGTCCACCAGCGTGGTCGTCCTAAGACCCCCCCCCCACCCAGGAGGCGATCGACCTGGTAATTTTGCCTAGCCCAGGCTTAGTATAAGCTACCTAGGTAGGGATCTTTAACGTGTTCCTAAAATCGTACAAGCACGGGTTTACGTTGCTTGCGTAGGAATTTCTCTCGCTCGAAAAATTCCGAGCGGCAGGGGAAAGTCTCGTTCGGATAATCGTTTCGCACCAAGGCGTATGATGCCCTCTGGTGGTTATTACGTGAATCTATCAGTCATTTCTAAGATCGCCGCTCATGAAGCGCCCTTACGAGAACGAATGGAAACCACGATGGTCGACCCCGCAAGATGAGGACGATAGTGGCGCCATCTATGGATAACTATGGGCGGGTATAGCCCCCATTCCATTATCTCTTACGCCTGACAAAAGAGGAGCTGATCCAGCGCGAGCTCCCTTCAACCCATCCCGTCTTAAAGCCCCGGTTACCCCTGGTCCCGTTCCGCCTTTTTCCGGCATAAACCACCGGGATTACAGCAATTTAATTGTCCCCAGATCCCTCCTCCCCTCCACCTCCCTTACACGACACTCGCCCTAATCGCCAGACGACACCGCAGACAAAGGAAAACCATTCTCCAACTCCATTCGGTTTAGTCCGTATCGCAATCGGATATTGACACCCCCCCCCCCTCTACCAATTTATAACACCCCTATTGAAATCCCCCCCCATATTCCAGCTCCCCCATCCAGGATGGCCATTTTTTTCTGTTCTCACCGCTATCTATTCCTGTACTGTCTATGTGGTTCGCAAACTATTTGACCATTGATTGACCTTACATCAGACTAGAAAATAGCAGTACATTTTTTATTTTAAATGGGTTAATTTTTGTATGCCTGCAAATTAACTATTTTAGACGTGGCATTATTTATTATTCATGGAATCATGAATTTTTGAACATGTTAGTCGCGACTGTCGCAGTTCGGATAACGACAACTACAAACAATTATCAATTCTGATTTTCGGTTCTCTAAAGTTCGCATCATTAAATTCCCACTGTACGGCTAAACAATTTAAGTATTGGATACATGTGTTCGAATAAGCTGCGGCATTTCCCACCAGACGATATTTTGTGGGCATAGTCTCGTTCTTCGCTGAAAAAGAGGACGAGCATAGATTGTCTATGTCGTGACTATCGTCATATGATAACTAGTCCTAATATTTCCTCGCTATTTGAACGACAATAATATCGTGCCATACTGTACAGTATATAAAATATGTACTCGTTTATCGAATCTGGCCTACAGTACGTTTTTACATGAACATTAAACATATTAAACTATGGCTACTAGCTCCTCTGAGACGCTGCATTAATTTCTCGAATCGAAACACGAATCAAACAATTGTAATTACGGTTGCCAAAATCAAAAATATAATCTGCGTTTTTAATTAACATAATCTCTCCCAATAGGGTGGATCATATTAATATCAAGCACCATAGAACGTCGTCGATTTTAATTTTATTTCCAGATTTTGAAGCCCTGATGGAACGACGCGACCCGCTTCAAACGGCCCAATGTATAAAGAAAAAACGCCAAATAGACTCGCTTTATAATGCCGAGTTATCGCCAACAATGGAGTGACGTTCTAAACGCCAGCAACATAGTTAGGCTATTCGCGCCGTTGTATATAGGCCTCCTGTTCGTAGATACCAATCAGTGTTCTCCCGCAGTTAGGCGTGTGAACGCCGTGGAATAATAACGAAACGCCCACTCTCTATCCCTTATCCCCCCCCCACCACCCTCTCATAGTTTCGTCGAGATATCCAAACTACTGTATGCACCCACTCCTGAGATCCTCCTCCCTCCCCCCCCCCCGCCAACCTAAACGGGATAGATACCATTCATGTTCTTTTTGGGGGTCCCATCCGGCTTCTACAGACGCCAGGGGATCTCATGAGGAATAGGCGAACGCAGGCGCGCTGCAATACGCAGAAAAGATGACACAGTATTCGCAATTAAAAGTAATTTATTGTCTTATCTGCATTATTATCTTCTTATTATGCAGGGAGATACACGGAAAAGATTACGTGGAAATTATTATTTTATTCCGGAATTAATATCTCGGCCGCTCGTGTCTATACTACTGTAGGATGTAGGATGCTCGCGTTTCGTGTAATCGGAATTGTGCAAGGCCGTTGTCTTATCCTCCTTCCCCTTCCCACCCCCACCCCCAACCACCATCAAAAATGGGCGGGATTCATTTTTTCGTTTGGCTTTTGGAACCCCCTCATCATCACGTAGATGGCGCTAGCAGCATCCGTGGATGTGGCAGAAAATGCCTGCACCGCTTTGGTTTCAGTTGTCGCCACTTGAGGTGCTAGAATTGTTCAGTTACATCCTCAGAGACACCTAATCAACAAAATCATATCTTCAATTCGAAGAAAAGTAAATCTGCAAGCTCGTTCTCGAACTCGATCCTCAAAACGCTAACTCACAATCTCAAAAATTCATTTATATGTGTGTATATATATAAGGAAGAATGAAAAAACAGATTGAGTGGTATAGAGTGCAGATGCCTCATTAAGTACCACAAAGAAATGGAAGAGTAGAGGAAACGTGCCAAAAGACGCACTGTCTCTGTTGGAGCCATCATATCTGATGTCTCCACCACCTTTATATTCTCAACCCTCCCTCCCCCCCTTTGCAAAGACTCTCCCCTCCGCTCGTCTATGTCCGCACCCCAACCAAAACACGTAATGGGATGCTCATTAAGCATCGAGATTGCAGCCAATGATAAATTGCGTTACAATGGGCGGCGGAGGTCGCCGATATTCACTGCACGACGCTCACTGCGCATGCGCGCCACACGTGTAAATGCGTGGCGGCCAACCTTTGTGCTCACTCGGGCCGCATCGATTTTCAATTCAGGAAATTCAATGTCATGGCGGCCACGGCAAGTCGATAACCTATCTTAACACACACTCTCAGCTCTGGGTTTTTCAAAATAGCAATTTAACTAAGGATGCTTGCACCAATAGATGGCGGTGACATCTGGTTTGCATACGAATCTATTGGCCACAATGTCAGATTCTTGCCGATGCGCCACTAGCGGCGAAGATGAAACCGTTTGTCGCAGATATTAAGTCATGAAACAAAATATGGCAAAACCGCCTTTTGAATGTTTCTGCTACGATAGTGCAAAATAAGAACAGGGTTTGAAATAATTAATTTCACTGTCATAACCTAATTGTTTAGTCATATAAAGAAAATTAATTTGTTTTGCCCTAGGCAAAACAAATCATATTAATAACCTAATCTAAACCTAAATCTAAATCTGTATAATCTGTAGCGACCTAAATCTTTTGAACCACACCGATGTGGTTCAAAAGATTTAGGTCGCTCGATTGAAATTAATTCAAGTATTCAAATTTTGAGAATTGCGTTCATTCACCCGGTTTTTTAAAAATCTGAAAACGGAAGCAAATATAATTGAAATTTTAAAAAATTATTTCATTACTCGCAGAAGACTTCCCAGTCCCGATGAATCTCGATAGATATTCAGAATGTTTTAGTTTTGTTCGGAACACAGCGGTTACGTGTGCCCCATTTGGAAGACCGACACAGGCGGCAAAACTCAGCGACTTATCTACCGTCCCCCCCACCAACGACCACCACCACCACCGCGATCCCTAATACCCCTAATGGAACCCTGGAACCGCGCACCTCAGATCCCTATCCAACCAAGCACACACACACCAACGAATGACTTACCCCGCTGACTGACGGCGTGCCCAATTTGTTCGATAATCAACTCTCACCCTTCCTCCCCTCCCACTTCCCCACTCACCCAACCCATCAACATGGCACCGCCTCGCTAATCAGACCTCCGATCCGCGCGCCCCTCGCGGAAAACAGCCAACCAACTGATCAGAAACTCTCCATCTCCCCCCTTCCCCTCAACCAACCAACCAAATCGATACCATCCGAGCCTACCGTTGAAACAACGCATAGACAGTGGCGCCACCCGGTGACGTAGTCCGGCTCTACTTCGCAAACGAGATTTGATAATCGTGCGCTTTTCGGTGAGTTGCTCCGAGACACACGCTTTCCAAGATGGCGTCCGGTTGTTCCGAAATGGGATCCTCCTTTTATCCGACAAATCGAAAATGGTTTCCATCCTTCCCGGCTTCACTAGATACGTAATCGTCCGTCCTCCCCTCCCTCATCCCCTAAGCCTACACCCCTCAATCCCCCCCCCTTACAGCTACTCCCTCCCTCTCTTCACGGTACAGATTTGAATGCGCGGATTATTCAATTCGGAAGGCAACAGCTATATATCCCTATTAATTTTGCCCACATAAGCTCGCAAACTCCCGTCTTTTTTTTTCTCTCTCTTGTTCGTCGTCCCCCCCAACTCCATCTCTCAACCTTTACCACCCACCCATCACTCCCCATCACATTCCCAAACCCCTCATTTCATTCGCATATGCCTCCCCTCCCCCCACGCACACACACACAAATGTGGCAGCGGACAGAGTCGCAAACATGAGATTACAAATTGGCATTTTCGTCTGCAGAGAGGATATAATTTGGATCGATTTTGCCGTGATGCGTCGATTCTGCGTGTGGATTCGTTCCAGGTCGCAGTCACGACGCCCGTTTTCGGAGTTCACTGCTGATGGTGTCGAGGCTCGACGAAACAAAACGTTTCCAGTATTCATCAACGGCAATCAAATTGCACCTGAAGGATTAGAATTATGCCTAAATTCACCTCATCCTCATCTCTCGCCGACTCGAGGGAAAACTCCTGGAAAATAAGTGAGGGGGAGTTAAGGGTTAGGGAGGCGAGGGGTGGGGGGGGGGGGGTAAAGAAACAATAACGCAGTGATTGACTTCGCCAGGGAATTGCCATTAAGCTTTAATTCTGTTCTACTATATCGGTCTCTGGCGCGTATTTGTTATTAATTTATTATTACGCCAGGGAGCCCGAATCGAAACGCGTTCATCTATTGAAATTAATTCCGGTGAATCGGAAAACACTTAATCGGATGCTCGTATTGTGTTATTTAATCTATTTTTATTGTGACAATATGGCGACGGCGCAACGATATTGTTTACGTTTATTTTCATATCTTTCTAGAACAAGTTAATTTACGCGTGCAGCTAGCTAACATAGAATATTGATTAGGAGGCGCAAAAATTATTTCGCTAAGCCCCATTTAAACTAATGATCCATGAAATGATATTTTGTTTGGTCGATACGAGATGCGATTTCAAATAATACAGGATATTTTAAACTCATTCGTGTCTTGAACTAAAACAAAGTGTAACAGAATGTGAAAATATGGTCTTATTGTAAAACGGAGTTATTGCAACTTTTGGGGAAATTTGTGAGCTTTTTCGAGTTCATGAAGTCTTGAAATTTTCTTTTGGACGCAACACGGAAATCAAAGATTTGTTTCTCTGTACGATTCGTCGTAGCCCAATTGGTACAATGATCGACCTGTGGTGCGTCGGTTCAGGGTTCGATTCTCGACGCAAGCTCTCGTTCATTCGATCCCCGAGGACTGGTTAAAAATACGCCATTCACACGAGTGTTTGAGGTCTTCGAGGGCACAGAATATCCGGTAGGAATTACGGAAAAATTAGATGAAGATTGATGCGCGACCAGGTTAATATCGTTGGACTTCGGGTTCGAATAAACTATAGTCCAAGCCGGGAATCGAACCCGGGACTGGGACCTCCGAATCACAGTCGGTCTCTATCACCTGGGATACGACCAGTCTATATAAATTAATCATTTATAGTAACTGTAGGTTCGACCAGGATTTCTTAAAAATAATTGATCGGCTTCAAGAACTTCCAATTGATCTTAAAACTTAGGAGCACTCACAGGTAAAATGTCACGCGATATAATTAGAAAAAGAAATCACGCCCAACAGCTTGACACGGAGCAATAACGTACAGCTTAGCGCTAAGACGGAAACACCAGCCATTAAGAAGCGCATGGTCTGGATTATCACGTAAAGCCCCCACCCGTAATCACGCCAGTGTGCCATCATCGTCGATCCAATATTTCTCTCATCCCCCCCTCGGCCTCTATATAAATAGACAAAAAATATCTCGGTCGCGTGGAAGAAGTGCTCTTTGCTTTCCCCTGGCCTCCCTGCAACCATCCACCCTCCTAACTAACCATACGACCTTCGAAATATTCAATTGATACCCCCCCTTCCAATAATCACCACCCACACAAAATTATTCTCCGCCATCGTCTTTTTAGGCGTATCAGACGAAGGTCAGCAAGAGTCCACCACACGAAATACAGTCCTCATCTCTAGCCGTGGCCCGGTGACGTGACACCAGCTCGTGATGGTCTCTTCCAAATCACTTGATCCACTCTCGAAACGGAAATAGAACACAGAACCTCTAAACCTCGTTACACATATCAATTTGAAAATCTCAATGGAGATGAACTTTGTAATAAATTTCGCACTATTCGAGCCCATATTTTAAAAATTATTTTAAGCCTATTTTGGTCCGGATGCCGATTTGTTATTGATCTCTTGAGTCAACCACGCAGCACCACCCTCAATGACTTTCTACCATGTGACCATGATGTCTACAACTGACGGATAATGCGCCGGTAAATTTGATCTCGCATTGGCCTTCGTGTGCGATTTTTATTTCAGTAATTAGATGGACGGCTCATTGTGTTCATCATTTGAAGGTCTTTAGTATTATTGTAACGTTGATGTATGTGGCCCTCCTGGGCCAAAGGTTGCCCAGGCTCTGACTCGTCTGAAGGGCCGCGGCTCAGACGGGACGAAGAAAACAATTAAAAACCCTGAGCCGAACTAATCGCTTCTGAGTGAGGTTGCTTGGCCAGTGCCACCCCAAAGCAGTCCGGTCTCAGAGCACGAATACAGGATGTCTCCTCCACCCACCAGCATCTCGCACCTTACCAACGTTGGATCGGCAATTCTTTTTTTCTTATTCTTAATTGTCGCACTGCAACCAATAAAAACAGAAAAACTACATCGTATGGAAAACTTTCGTAAAATGTAAAATAAAACACTATTAAAAAATGGTTATCTCTTGGGAGCAAACAAATGAATGCAATTGGAATAATTAATTCGACCAATGAACATTTCCTTAAAAATGTATTGATGTATCGGTTCACTGCCATCGATAACGTCCATATGAATTGACAGTATTGTAAATTTTATTTGTTAAATTTAGTACAATGTGGTTATTTATGACCACCCCCGGAATTCGAACCTTGGCCACAAAACACAATTTATTCCGGTCCGAATAACAAAGAAGATAAAAAAAAGACTGAATAATATTCGATGACAAAATACCAAACTATCTCCCGAAAATCGAGTACGTAAAATACGGTAAATTGCAGAATATCTTGACTGGGTAAATGACAGGTGAAGATGAATACGGTTTCTATCAATATGAAATATGTCAATGTTTGAAGTTGAACTGTACGCGTGCATTTTCAACTCGCAAAAAGTAAACAATAAACATCCACGCAGGTAGCTACAGGTAAACAGACCAGGTGGTGTCTCGGGGCGTATCTTTTATTGTCACTCAATCAAATTTACATTTGCTGCGACCGCCTCTAACTATGTGACCCGCCCTACAAACATGTAAGGCCTTCTATTCAGTGACGTCGGTGACACGAAATGTCAACGCACCCCAAATCTCCTCTCACCGCGATTAACCACGAACACATTTTTTGGTCTTTTTCAACGCTCCCCCGCTGATAATAAGTTTATCCAGTAAGTTAACCAGAAAGTTCGAACACATATGAAATACAAAGTCTATCCCCAAACTGAAAAAATCATTTTTAACTTTGAAAATTCGTCCATTCAGATTTGCCACCGTGTAGTGTAATCTTAAAAGTACGTGCCCATATCGGCGGTATTCCTTTTTAATAAAAGTTTGTTTACAGCCAGAAGAGGCGATAAGAGCTTTTAAAATATTTGCCCGCTTTTGCGGCTTCTGTGTCCATGTTTGTTGACAAATAATCAAAAATTTCAGAAGATTACTTGAATAAATACTAGTTTACAATCAAGATGCGATTTGAGAGGAAGAAGGAGACAGGATCGTGATCCACTGACCATAATGAAACTACAGTTCAGCGATAAGTATTGTATTCCGTAGTTTGAAATATTATAGTGCGTGATCAGGTATACCGAGAAGTATCAGAGTTATGAGAGTGTTAATTAGCTGATGAGGCCTCCCCAAATCAAAGAATAATTATGACTCAGAATACATTTTGCATTTGGTGCTTTAGGGCTTTGTAATAGTGCTCGTGACTGATGAAGCGCCCGCCACTAGCGGCGACAATAGGGAGTTTTCTTCCTATATAGGCCAAAAAATGTTATAAAAGCGCACGTTTTTGGGCAAAAATGGCGATCTGGAGTCGCACGAATTGATACAAAAGGCGGCATTTTTGAAGGGCATGTCGACACAAAGGAAGCGTCCTGGAGCATTAGCGTCATGGAATCCTGCAAAATGCTGAATGCTCTCCCCGATGCGAACAGCGAGCTAGATAGCGGTAGATACCGTGAGCCGTTGAGGTACCTTGAACACACCATTCAATAGCGACAGACCAGCGGGAAAACTTGCAAAGATGATCGCATCTGATGTTTCAGTGAATTTTCTAAAATTTCTTAGCAATTTTCCACGCTTCAAGTGCTTTAAACTAAAAGTTAATAAACCCTTGATATTCGTAGTTCAACGCACACCTCTCAAGTATATTTGAAATTTTTGAGCACATTTCCATGGCCGCATTATTTTTCCAGAATGCGCAACACTTTTTTGACACAGCATGGACTAGCCCAATTTCATCTATGCAACAAAGGCACCCCAACACAAGCACGCTTCTATTAATGACGTGCTTGACCAGGACTACTATTACGTCACCAGCATTTCAACGTTATTATCAAATTGAAATTGAAAATTTTGACAGTGAGGCTAGAGTGTAATAATGAGAGCGCAATGCAAACGAGAACCATCTGGGGATTGTTAGTCGACATAAATCTGAACCGACAACAGGACCCAGTGGTAGCGGGTTCTTTTCTGATGAATCATAAAATCTAAAATGTGAGCCCAACGACATAAATTCTAAGTCAAAAACTATAGCAGTGTATGACATTTAAAGACAGTTAAATCCCATTTACCGCCTGTAGACCATCTTTTCTGCGTAATCCAATTTGCGTAGCCACCAATGAGTTTTAACATCATTACGTTTCGCAACGTAAGCGGTCTCATTCGAAACCACCTATACAAGATGGAATTGACACAGGTTGACAAGAACCGGCACCCTGTACGAATCTGTGCAGCATCCCAACCAAGTAAGTCATAGGGAAAAGCGCGATAGAGTGGAAAATACTGAATGCTCTTTCAATGGCGGAAAGGGGGTCTCCTAGTTTGCACACCGATTCACGGCGAATCGAGATTAATCGAAAATCAACGCCATCTATTGACAAGAGGGAAAACTACGAAGCGGAGTTACCGACAATAGATGGCAAACGTGGCATGAATTTCTTTCCATGAATTTTTTTTTGAATATTAAAAAATAAATGTAATTAAACCCTAAGATTGTTTCCCTCTGTCAACGTGCAAGCACACGTGGTTTGAATATTATAATATACTAACCTAACCTATGTAGTTTTCTCTTCAAGTCGTTCTGCGCTTCGTAGTTTCCCCTCCTGTCGATAGACGGCGTTGACTTCCGATTATTCGGCGAATGCAGTGAATCGGTGTGTAAACTAGGACTCCCGGAGGAAAGGGTGGCATACCGTAGAGAAAATTAGCAAGCGTCATCACCACAAAAACTCCATGCGATCTGAGTTCAGCTCCAGCGACGAAACCCTGAAACACACTTGATTGCAACAACGCTACATATAACAACCTATCCTTGCTAGTCAACAATCTCAATAGCAAATAGCGAGAGGCGCACTTTCACTGTTTCGATGAATGTCTTAATCTGCAAGAAAGAAATCGCTATAATGATCGGAAAATCCAGTTTAAACAATAGCCAAAACCGATTTTTTAAAAAGCAAATTTAAAACAAAGAAAAACGAGGACATTCCATGCTCAACAAAATGAACTTTTAATTTTTTTGGCAGTCACTTTGACACCAAGTCACACTGTCAAAATATTCAATATTAAAAATATTTCATCTCCTATGCCGAAAATTTGCACAATTCTGACCAAAATAGCCACTGTACCATCTTCCATTCCATCGTCTATTCGCCCAATTGCCCGCACATGTGCGGGTAAAGTGCCGAACGACTGAACATCATGGGATCCCCCCCAAATATCCTGATCATATTTTATGTTGCATGCAAGTGTTACAAGAGGAAACAACTCCGAGCAGAGAACGTTTGGAAATCGTCCGCTTGAACATTTACCGGGCCAACACCAGACTCCAGCATCCGCGGCTCATGGAACAGAATATACGGACAGGATCCCTCCCCCGCCAAAGTCAGAAGCCGCAATCGATCGTATATCGGCGCATTTTCACGTCAGCTTTACACCGGACCACCAGAGCCAATCTGGAAGTTGACAAATTGTTATTCATCTGAGCCATTAGCGCTTCGTGCAAATCGACGACCGGGGGGCGCAAGTCAGGCACCGCTCGACAAAATCCTCGCAAACACCCAACGAAGAGTTTTACTTATAGACGGCGGTCACCTGCCCCCAATTTGCGTCTCACCTCGCCATTTGAATGTTCAGATTTGGCGGCAATGATGCTTAATCAAACGGCCTAATGGATTCGGTCAGGCGTGGGTTGGCCAAGCAGCTTAATACACATGAGCGACATTTCTAATTGGTGGGTATCCAACGCTATACTCCTCCCTAGTCCAGTTACTCCGTATTCTCAGGAATTGGTAACATTGTTTTTTATACGGCCTTTTAATTCGACATTGCCGAGTTCAGAATATCATATTTGGTGTAAGGTCACCAAATATGCGCTTCAACAATCTTCCGGCCTTCCGGTTCCATCTCTGCCATGGTGCCATATTTTACGGCACAGAGCTGATCGCTAATGAGGGCTATGATTGTAATGGCAATAACGTAGAGCTGTGTTTTCGTGAAACCGCCCGCCAACTGAATACTTGGCCACGCTTTTTCGCTCTCCGATGTTGAGATCGAGAGAGAGAGAACGGTGGCGCTCGGGTTAAGTGAGTGACGCGAAAATCAATGATTCATTGAATAAGTTCGGTAACCGAAGATGCCAAGTGGATAGATCCATCCAGGTTGGGCGGGGAAAGCGAGCGCCTTTCGGATCGCTCCACGACCCCCTCCTACGACCAGACGCGCTCTATCTTCTGTTGTGAGACACAATTCTGTATCCCCTGGTGGTTTTCAAAATAAACAGATGTTTTGCTGAAGTTATGGTAGATCGATGATCGGGAAACTATCGATATTTTTGTGGCGCATCGCCCATTAAGCGATCAGGAGATAGCGAAAAGACCTTTGGAGGACGAAGCGCCACTAACGGCGACAATTGAAACCGATTTTGATTTGACAAAATGACGAAATGAGCGCCACCTATTGCTAAAGCATATCTCCAAAAGTAATAGACCACGTTGCAAATTGAATCCAGGCAAGAGCAATCTGACAATCACAGCTACGCCCACAATGTTCGCCAGCCTCTGCTCATAAGTTTCTTTCCACCTGACCGAAATGAGCTTTGAATATTAAAAAATAAATGTAATTAAAACCTAGGATTGTTTCCCTCTGTCAAAATTGCCATGATCGGAGTACTGAAATTGTCCCTTAATAATGATGACTTTCCATGGCTGCTTTTAGGTTAAAAGCATTGTTTTTATTTTTAACTAGAAAAATTCCACTATTTCGCTCGAAAGTCCCCGTCATGTCAATGCCGAAAAGACACTGGTTTTTAATTTATTATATTCTTTTTTTCAAACGCTATACTATTTAAATATCTAATCTGTTTAAAACACAAAAGTATTTTATTCCGAATTAAAATAGCTGTCTCAGGTGTTAAACGATTGAGAAATGGAAAATATTGAAATATGACTGGCAGCATTGGTAGCACGTGATAGCGACAGCGCCATTTTGTTTGGAGAAGTGGAGACTGCCATATTTGAATTTTATGGCGAAGCGTTATTCTTTTTAAAACTTTAAGTGGCTGATTTATCGAGAAATACGAAAAATTGAGATCTGAAATAACCTGCGCTCGACTACAAATTTGAGGAACTCACTACAGCTCAAATTTTATTTTATTTCGTCAAGCCGTTCATAAGTAAACGTGGAAACAGACACTTTAAAACATTTAGCGTTCCAACCAATGCTGATTGTGAAAGAGTCACCAGCGGCAATAAATGGAAACACATTTTCTAAAATTTCGATTTGTGAATTACTATCCCAGATAACGGCAACATTTAGCTGTACAAGAATTTGTCGAGAGTCTCAGGAGAATAAGAGGATGTGCCGTACACACATTGTATTGATTTCCGTTTGTTATAGATGAGAGAGGCTCCATCGTCTTCCGACAAAATTCGCCCGCCGCGAACGTCACATAAATAGCGGGGGGCGTCCGCAAATTCGTCCGAACAATCAGCAACGCCAGCAATCAACTTCAATACATCCCATTTGAAGTCGCTGTTAAGTATGCGTCGACATTGTCGGACAGAACCATCGATCTATTTTCTATATTGCCGAATCCCTGATTATTCGTGGGCAGATACGTCGGCCGAGGAACTTATCGAGCCACCCCCGCTTGCCCGTATACGGCATTGGCAGCGTCTAATCATTTCGACTACGCTCGGCAAAGTCTTCTAGTCTATATACGCGTACACCAATATATATATGGCAAAGAACGGAGGAAATCTTTCGGCTTATTGAAAGAAGCATCGATTTTTTTTCTCGCCACTCAATATATAAAAGTAAACGGGTTAACATGAACGTTGTCATCCCGATATAATACGCGAGACCGATGACAGCGCCTCGCCACGGCCGGCCCGAATCGGATAGCAATGCTGTCGAGATTGACGACAAACTTGACTTAAATTGGAGATTAAAAATTGAGCACACCCCAACGCATTATAGATTTTATAACAATAAAAAGTTGGTTAAAATAAAACTTGGACGGACGTTGCAAACAGAATTAGAATCGGATTTATTGTTAAAATAAAACTAAGTTTTGGGAAAGGGATTTTGGAAGGAAGAGAAGGAACGAATTCGACCGGAGAGAAAGAAACCAGTGCTCGAACCCACTGGGTATGTATGAGCCAAACGGCATAACCGCGATTGAAACATTTGCCAATAATTACGCAATTCTCGGGAAAGCGGTTGGCAGACGCCCATTTGATGCTACTGAGAACCTGGCAGGTCGAATTCATCACTAGATGGCGCCACCACTAACTGCGCGGGACCATAAAGAACGCGGCAGCCGCGGATGACCTATTAAATGGCCTGTATAGATCTCCTATATTATTTTGTAATGGAGATCGGGTTGGCCCTCAAGAAACGTTATTTTTTGGACTAACGAATACAGGGAGATTCGATAACATTTCAACCAACGCCTAAAAAAACCGTTAGCCAAGATTGATGGTAGTTATTTAATACGAAATAAATTTATAAAAAATCTGCTTCTATATTGTTCATACATTTCGATACAAATGGCTATATGACGAAAGCGTAACTTAATAACTCAGTTAGACCTTTAATCACAATAATTTATGTGCATTAAGATATTTTTGTGAACACTAAACAGTGCAGAGTGAATTGTTTGCTTTAATAAAATACGAGTATTCATTAGTTTAAAAAAGGGAATGTTCCACTAAATCGTGAAAGCAGTGCTCGTGAATGCTAAATCCTGAAAGCAACGCCAGTTTTCTCATTATGGTGCAGTTGGAAAATAAGTCTGTCTAAATCCTGAAAGCAATGGCCTCACGTGAATACCAGATTCTGAAAGCGCTGAAAAATTAATAATCGCACTGGATCATGGATCATTAGCAGAAGAGTCAATCCCAAAAGTGAAACAAAATTATATATACATGTATATAAAAAATACGCTCACGCGTGATGTAATTAATAATAAATTATATATATTACAATATAAAGAATAAATAAAATATACTGTGAAGGGAATCTATATTATAAAAGACAGTTCAGAAAAATTTACATGCAGCATCAATTTTTTCGGTCACGTTTAACAAAAATAGATATTTCAAAAAACAATTAATTATTTCCTGAGATACCAGCCGTTGAAAATTTAAGCATTGCCATTGAAACTTGTTCCACAAGTTGTGAGGAAAGCAAAATAGTTTGCCCAATGCAATAATGGACCTAAACTTGTACAAGTGTAATTGTTAATCACTCAAGCACAATTTAAAAAAGATGAATTTGATGTTACCGTTTCTTCCCCAGTCACCCTTTCCATTTGAAAGGGCTGGGGCAGTCCCACGATGGCCGGGCAGGAGCAAGGGGGCAAAGGGGAGCAAGGGGAAGCCCTTAGGCCCCACCGTGGCATCGCAATCGTAGTTGGTAACGCGATTAATCACACAAGTCCAATAACCGAAGTCGGAATTACGCCGGTTAGGGCTGACAGGGCCACCCCCTAGTACCACCCCAAACTACAACTACTACTACAAGGCCGAAAGGATGACTGGGGAAGACAAGGTAACATCAAATTCATCCTTTTTTTAAAGTGTGCTTGAGTGATTAACAATTTGACTTGTTCTAGGCAAGGTCCATTATTGCATTGGGCAAACTATTTCAATCTAATTCAATATTTGAACATGAAATCGCAGAATGGAAAGAAATATTTACGAAAGTTGAAAAGGATCCTAGGCGTACAACATTTTTGGCAGGTGTTTATATTACAACCGTAATCAAGACAAATGTTTAAAAAAAAAGAACGTGTAGGCCACACCACTTCTACAATGCTTGTATTCGAGACAGTAAAAAATATAAAATAAGGTTCAGTTAAATAACGAGTTTCCCTAAATCCTGAAAGAAGTAGATATGAATACTAAATCTTAAAAACACATAAAGAACATATCATTGCAGATCACATAAAGTTCAGGTTGAGAGAATCCTACTCAACCCATTAAAATCACATGTTTTACTCGGTCTGTGATTTGAACTGCTTCAATTCGAAATCCTGAAAGCGCCGGATAATAAATAAGGTACAGTTTTCCCAGTCGGAATGTTCATAGATTTTGTGATGGAAGGAAAAAAAGCAGCGTTTCTTTATGGAACACGGCAACTTCCAGGAAATTTAGCAGCAATGCAAATAGAGATTCCAACAGAGATAGAAAAGGGAATATACATTTTTTTCCTTCTTCTTTCCGCGCGCTATTCCCCCACATCCCCAACCCACTCCCTCCTCCACCACTCCATAGAAACGTTACGTGGATCTATGGATAGATCCTTCCACGAATCCCACTTTGCCAAACGGGGGCCAAGCATAATTTATAACTCCGAGAAAACGTCTACTAGCGCCGCTCCTGAACACCGCCGACGTCCGACATTCGCCATCTCCAGTACCGGGGAAATAGAAAACTGGCTTTTGATTCATTGACTACCTTTTCTTGTTAACGCCGACTATGGTTTTGAGACAATCGTTTCGCCGAAAAATATTTTTGCCACCACCATTTAAATATACAGGGTGCACATGAAAATAAGGACCCCTTTTATTATTTTTAATAAGTCGGCCAAAAATAGTCCGATTATTATGAAACTTGAGCGTAATTGAGACAACTGTATTTCCGAATTCAGAGACTCAAATTTTAATTTTCAAATTTCTCCCTATTAAAGTTGCGCCTTGACGATGACGCTTGGCTGCAATACGCCACTGTGTAGCGCGTTTGCTAAACTCTGCTGCAAAAATGCCGTTCAATTTGAAAGTTATTCTTCAATTGTTATCAGTTTCAATTTAATTTAGTAACATTTGTATCTAAGAAATCAGTCTTTTCTGTTACTCCGTATTTAATAAAATGATGGTTCCACAAAGCATTGAATGAAAGATGATCGCATTGGGTTCAGTTAATTATAATTATTATCTGGAGCTTGCCACATCGTTCATCACAATTACAAAAATGAATTAGAAAGTATAATTACTAACAACTAGTAGTTGTATGGAATTGATTAACTGGGGTATTTGTAATCTTAATAGTCTTCGGGTCACTCGCATGTTCCAACGGGGTCTCTGAAGAATGACGGTTCCATCGAATAAAAATGGATCGACGATGCATGAGTTTACTTACAGCGCGCGTGGATAAGAGACAGATCCAGCGCGACTATCATAAAATAATCGATGGAAACAAAAAACGTGTCTAGATACGAGATTTCGTCTTAGCCCCATTTCTTGTCATCGTTGTTAAGACGTTCAATAAGCGCGCGCTTCGCCCGGCACTGTAAGCGCGACCTAAGTCTATATAGTAGTCACTCTCTCTCGCTCTCTCTCCATAGAAGAATCTTATCTTAAAGTGCTATCGGCTTTCAACTTTCGGCCGCGGGAGAGCTACAAAAAAGGCAAGGTGTCACTGGGCTCAAATTGATTTCCATTTTAAATCACATTTCGGCCGGTTACCATCCAAGAGACTGGAGCCGAAAACGAGAAATGTCTGTTTCTGAAATCAACCTCAGACCTGGTACCTTAATATTATGTCTTCCAAGACACATTCATAACTCCTCCAACACATACTTGTATATAGACATACCACCACATATCCGAATATTTCTGGTTAAAACTGATGCTTGATTTGAAATACCTAGAATTACACCTAGAATTACACCTAAAATTACACCTAAAATTACACCTAAAATTACACCTAAAATTACACCTAGAATTACAACTAGAATTACAAATAGAATTACAGCTAAAATTACAACTAAAATTACAACTAGAATTAAAATTAGAATTACGATTAAAAAATGCAACTTAAAGCTAAGACGAGTCAAATTAAAAATTATTTTGAAACGTAAACGCCAATTTTTACCAAAATTAAATTATTTCTTTCTATTGTCATAGAGGAATAGACAATAAATCAAAAATGAGCTGAAACTTTCGTCGACATTTTAAGTCCACATCACAAAGTTCAAAACAGAATAACGATTAAAAAATATATTTCCGATAACATCTCCATCTTGAAAATATGAGTATGAATTGACCTTCAAGAATCACTCAAAATTGAGAATTTCTACACTGATAGTCTCGGGTCTCAGTAATTCAGTCTCTGGTCCTGTGCCAGGGTCTGATGAAGACATGCCCTTTTCGCATTTTATTTGCGTCAAAGTGGGGTGATGCCAAATTTGTAGATGGTATTCGGAATAGACTGCGTCTTGCCTTTGGTTCAGACAATAATTCGACAAACGCGTTTCAGAGTCTCTGGAGTGATAAACAGCGTGCTATAAAATACGTCTCTGATTGGGGAACAGCGTACGAGTGAATTCACCAACTCTTTGTTATTAAATTTACCGCCATACTTCACTCGTGAGATGCCTGGGTGCATCGCAATATAATTTTCCCGGCTCCTTTTCTAGTTCTTCACACATCCAAGATCATTACATATATTTTATGTTGGAAGGCTTAAACGTCAAGTCAATTCCATCGTAATTCTATGGAAAATGCTTTTTCTGAAATTATTTTATTCTTTTATTATTATAAATCTACCACGCATAACGATTCTACGCACAACAGAAAAGACAAAAATATTTTATAGAATATATTTTATAGAATTTTATAGAAATACAAAAGAAAAATGACAGATTGCAGCAATAGTTTGTTTGATAGCAATCCACAAATTAAATCTGGTGAAAAATACTGATCCGTTCTAAAAATTAAGTAAAGTTGATTTCCCCATTTAAGCCTTTAGCATTAAGCATTAAGCATGTCCCGTTTGGCTGAATCAGTGAATAACAGTAAAAAAAAAATTCAAAACAATATCACAATTTAAAAATTAAATTAAAAACGAGTACTACAGGTACTGTACACCTTTACAAGAAATTAAACGAATTAAGACTTCGATTTTGAGCTGGAAAGTCCTACCAACTGTTATTTGAATTTCGTGGTACCAATTCGAAGTATACAGTACTGATAACTAAATCAGTGCCCTATAATTGAACAATAAAATTGTGCAGTTTCGTTTCTCCCCAGCTCCCAAAGTGCATCGAATCTTTTCGAGCAGAGAAGGAACCGGTGTCAAATGTCAAGCCAAAAGCTTCGGAGTTTGCAAACCGCACGATCCGAGGAAATCGCCACCGGTAATTGCGTTAACGTTCGGGAATCAGGACGACCGACGCGCAAAGACTAGCCGTACCACTTTTAATAGAGGGTTTGCGAAAGACACGGATAATGTCTATACAGCAACGTCTTGACGCGGGGCTCGAAGGCGAACAACTCACCTTTAACACAATTTACCCCCTTTACTCTTGTTTGGGGGGCGATCATGTATTGAAATACATGGTAATTCCACCTTCAAATTTAGATTGTGTGCCTAAAAAATAATTAAATTTCGCAATGTTTCGAAATAAATGTTATGAATATTGCCTAAGCACCGAGAGGGGTACAGAATCTTCCTGTTGTGACCCGTCACTTCAGTGAATTAAAATAAAAAAATAAATACAAACTTTTCACTTTCGGAAACTGTCGAGTTTAGTGACACAAAAATAAAATTTGCCGTAAACCAGCCGGTTTCCATTTGGTATAAAATTGACCTGCAGCGCAACTACAGGGCAGCGATCTACGCCACCTAGCGACCAGGCTCTGCTCGCGTAGGGGCCACGTAACACGCCTTTTGACTGCGACGCCAAAAATCACACCCAAGATCGAGTGGCCTGGTCCGTTTTGGCCGACAGGAGTGAGAGATAGAGAGAGTGGAGAGACCTCATCCATCCTACGAGAGAGCCCATGGAGAGGAGGAACGCGCAGCCTTAGCCCAGTCATTATCGAATTATTCCGTAACCTCACCGTTTTCCGAATGAGCTGACAAAATGGAAGATGCGGAGCGAGGGGGGAAAGGAGGAGGAGGCGGAGAAGTGGGTGGGGTGGGGGGGATGAAGATCGCTGGCGTGGAGAATGAGTGTTACGAGATCGTAGCAAATGTCGGATCGATATTAAGCGAAGGGAAAACGGATAGGAAAGAGAAGAAAAAGTAAGATGGCACGGCGGCGCTGCGGCAACTGCGCCAGCGAGGCGGCGGTGGGCGAGAATTGAATACGGAATAAAAGGTGGCCTAATTAGAACCTGACGCTCGGCTCATAGACCGCCATAGACCCCGAAGATGGTGTCTGGTTATTGGACGGCAGTGCCCGAGGTTAATGGGACATTTCCGGTTGCGCGACTCATGCTTGATTAATTGGAATTTCAAATAAAATAACGGAATTAAGGTATCTTATATCTCGTTTAAAGCAAAGAAAATAAATTTTCTGTTAGGGGAAATACCTTTCTAGTGCATAGTATACTCTGTACATATAAATGCACGATTTGTCTTTGCCCAGTCAATACCTTGCGATAGACTGCGACTCTGGGGTCCCGAGTTCGATTCCCGGGAGAGGTTCTCGATTAATCAACCCCAGAGTGCTGGTGCGAGTTTGCACCTCGTGTAGTATCGCATCAACAAGACAATATTTCTTTTGGCGCTATTCTGTGGCGATCAGATTTATTAATTTATTCTTTCTACTTTCGATTTTTTAATTTTGGTCACCTTGAATATAATTCTGGTTAATTTTAATCGAAACGGAATTAAAAATCGATAAATAATAAACAAAACTCGTATTTCTAACACAGAGAAATCGTACTGATACTTTTAAAGCGAACAATTGAACAATTCCGTATACCTGGGCAAATTCATTTGTCTGAATTCATTTGTTTGTTTGCTTGCTTAGTGCTGAAATTATTCCAAAATAACAACAACGATATTACTCTATACAATCGACTGCAACTCTAGTTTCGTTCTTGTCGCATACAACATGACCAAAGAAAAATTCCATGAATCCCCCCGACGGAGCTTTAATTTCCGCTTCAAATTCAGTCTATGCATGTCAAATTGCTCGCGACGACATCACCTTCGCCGGCGACGAGCGCCCCTGGCGGCCCCCAAAACCAGAACCCCGGGCGCGGGTCGTTGGAAACAACGTAACGACTGTTGGCGCTAGGTGTATAGACATGTAATCGCATTTCACCAAACGACTTGTTTAGAGTTCTTCGAGGTCTAGTCGAGGTTCTCCCGATCGCTCAATTCGCGGGCGAAATTCACTTATCGATTGAAACAAACCTCGCGTTCGCATCGCTCTCTCTCTCTCTCTCTTTCGAGCGGCTGCGTTTGAGAACACAGAGGGCGCTCCATATAAATTGTGCGATTATCTCGGATCGGTTTAGGCGACACGCACGCACGCCAGTTAAGAATCATTCAGCTAACGCAAATACTTATTGGAAGTATGAAAACAGAGGGAAAAAACACCCCCGAGCCGCTGCTGGCACTTATTGTGAAGACTTTCTCATATTCGCTCCCGTGCAACCTCCTCAGACCACCAACGCGCCCAATTAACTGATTTTTTAAAACATTATCAGAGAAAACGCTTTCTTTTAACAGCCCGAACTTTTGAACCCGGCAGAATACCCGTTGCAACATATGAAAAGGTTAACCGAATGGTGGCAATCACTGGCGACACTGAAGCGCGACCTGGTTGCTCGCTTCAATTAGTTCAGGGGGCAGCATCAGATTTATCACTCGGTATGTCGAGGAAGTTGACCTTCTTGTCCACTCGGAAGCATTTCATTCGCGATTAACAATGCATGCAATTGTTATCACTGTGTCCCCACAAAAGGAATCACAGCACAAACTACATTTACCAAATTTCATATGGGAAGTTTCAATAGTTGTGGCAACCCGATTTTATTTATTTTAATTCAGAGATTATATAGTTTCCCTTCCGGCGCCGAAGTTAAGGTCTCAGGAGGTGAGAGAGAGAGAGAGACGTGCTTATGTTTGTATGTGCCACCACCCACACACGCAAACAAGGATTACGAAAATGTCGCATGAATAGCGCGATGTTGTTGTTAAATTTTATAAATGTCAACTATTTCATCCAGTCGATTGCATTGCACGTTGTTTACTCCGTTCGAGTCGATAGAAGTGAGGGGTGCGTTGAGCTTTTGGGGTAGCGCGCCAAATGAGTCGAACGCCGTCAAGCGAGATAAATATTGAAAAATAAACAACGGGGGCATTCATTCGCACCGATATTGCCGCATCAGCTCTATAAAGTTTTAGAGATTAAACAAATGCCTATTACATTAAATCATCATCATGATTTTTAACAGACTAGGGCAGCTGGGATTTCTCGCTTAAAATCAAAAAATAAAAATGCCGGTATGGAATTATCACATTGACAAAAACATGTTTTTGTAACATCACAAACTCGGCATTTAAGTTGACTAAAAATATGGGAATTAAAATAATTCTTATTACGATATGATAAAATAATTAATATTAAACATTCGATCAAAATAGAGTATGCATGTAAATTAAGAAATTGTATTAATAGATTTTCGAAACACAAATACAAATGTATGAACTCACCTAACGCATTCTATATAAAATATAAAATATAAAAATAATTCGTGCATTGATAACCTGTGAATGTATAAAAGTAGTGTTAACAAAAAGATCTCATATATTGCGAATATAGAGATAAAATAAACCATCTATAACAATTTAAGAATACTTTTGAGCAGGTCATAATCGTTTATCTTATAATAGTTATTTGTATATTCGATTTGTATTAGAATGCATGTCAAACTATCAAATGATCCCACGATATTTACAATAGCATTTCGAATATGAAAATAACATTAGTTCATAAATTTAAATGACAATGGGTACATAAAAATTGATGAGTCCATCTTGCCAATTTGTTTAACAAGCTCAATTCTGAAATCCGATACGACGCAATTGAGGTCTTACAAAAAAAACATTGTAAATAGCAATAACTAAAATTTAATAGCACTGCCAACATTAACACACGAAGACACCAGCAAAGGGTGGTTGAGTAAATTGAGCCCGAATCACAGACACTATTAGAGCTTGTGTTACGAGCACCGTAACTACGTCCTAATATTCATTTCGCAAAATGAGCCCGCCATCGCTTAACGGAAACAGGGCATTTGCAATTAAGTGGGCCGCCGTGTAGACCCACATAGATCCACGCACGCATGGAAAACTATTATGCCGCAGTGTTGCGTCTGATGGAAGACGAAGGGAGGAGAAGAGAAAAAAAATTAAAGCCAGAGTTCCATTCGCGGAAATTGGAACAGCATTTTGTCGATCGATAAAGGACGTGAGCTTACGGCGGAACGCCGAGCGTAATAGCCGAGATAATGGATACGAATCTGTCGCCAGATATATATTTTTAGTGGCCCTCTTTTTTGGACGGCCCCCGCGTCTTTATCGATTGTGCGGCACGGCGGCGGGAGCGGAACGATGAGATGAAGCTCTTTCTCTCTCGACCTAGCGCCTAGTCACGGATCCTGATGGAGTAGATGGAATGGTCCGCCGGCAAACAACGGTCCACCAATTAGGGCTGTCATTGCCCCTCACCAGATAAGTAGTCTTATTTTTGACATCGGATGCAAACTGTGAAGCAACTGCTCGACGTTCGACTGGATAGGAAATCAGTTTGGACGTATTAATAACGCATATGCCTGGATAAAATTTATAATGTCAGCTGTTGCTGAATCACACGGAGTGGGGGGAGAAGAAATATTTTAAATTAAAAATTAGTATCGTTTTGAACAATTTTTAATCTGAGTACTGTTTTAACTCAGATTAAAAATTGTTCAAAACGATACTAATTTTTAATTCTCTGCTCAATATTTCACAAGAAATTAAAAATAATATGGGTAGGCAATTTTAACTAATTACAACAGTTACACATAATTTAATAGCCCAGAAAATATCTTCTGCTTAAGATAAGCTTTATTTTAAAATAATACGGCCAGATAATTTTACCTAATTACATGAGCCAAAAAACAATAAAAAAATCTGGATGTAATCAATGAAAGCTCGAGTGAATGAGAGAATTAAAAAAACATACAGGACGGAACACTGCACACTTGTCTCGAAATGACAATTCGTACATCATCTTAATTGTTTTAACCAGATTCCAAAATCGATATGGATAGAGTTTAATTTGTTCTTATCCTATAGGCAATCAACATCAAGATATTAAATCGAGAAATGGTGAATTCGGGACTGCACCAAATGAAAGACGAACTTATTGGTGTACTCGTATTTATAATATTTTATTAGAAGTATAGAAATCGAATATAGAAGAAAGTATAGAGTTTCGATCAGACCGGGAGTTTTTTTATATTTTATTTTTACTCAATCAACTGTAGTCAACAGCGCTACAGGCGTTACGTACCCCTCATGGTGCTCAGGCACTATGCGAGGGCTCACGACCAGTACCCCGGGATCAAAATTTTCGAGAACCCGCGCCGGGAATCGAATCGAACCAGGGACCGCCGAGCCACAATCAGTCGCTAAACCAATTGGGCTAAAACCAGTTGAACCACTGAATTTTGGATTGCCGGTCCAGTTGCTCAGTTGCCAATTCTAATTAAATATTATAACAGCGAGTCCGCCATTCGGTTCGTCTTTGATTCGGTGCTCTCCCGAATTCACCCTTTCTCGATTTAATATCATACTGAAACATACCATAGATAGCCACCACGAAATTATTATTTTTAAATCGGAATACATCAGTTATCCCAGGCCTCGCAGAATTAACGAGCGCAACGTGATCCTATAACTCGCATCTCCCGTTCTCCATCCATCCAACTCTTTGACCTGGCTGTGTGGACGGACTAGAGAGTGCGGGGTAGGATCCGCTCAGCACGCGTCACGCGCGCGACCCGCTTGCGCTTTCAGAGTCTAGCGACGTCGGGCGCTCGCTCCCCCAACCACCCACCATCCGGAGCGCGCTACAATGTTCGGGGGACGCGAGCAGAATGCCAGAGACAGATTTTATTACACGCACATCAATTGAAGGCGAATTTACAGATCGCGTTTCTATTTGGTAGACAGCCGCACGCGACACCGTTCGAAACACTTCTGCAGACGAGCGCGCTGAATGCTCCTAAGAGCCAACATCCCATCAGACTCTATCCTCCTGAGATTATTTAGTTTCAATTTTTTACGAATTCAGCGCAATATATTGTTCTCTTTTTACCAACCGTACAAATCAATTGTTCCCATTGTCTTACAAACTTCTCAAGTTCCCAAAAATCTCATTTTAAAAATGTGCAAAGGAGAATCGAAGATAATTACTTTATAGAGATTGAGGCCTTAAAGACGTCAAATGAAACGCTCCAAAGAAAGGTCGATTCTCTTCGTGAGGGAGTGCGCGAGGTCAGGGAGGAAGGAGGCCTACAAGTCGAGACTCCTGATAAACAGGATCGAAAAGTGCTCTAGGAATAAAAATATAGAGATATCAGGAGTCTCACAGGTCGCGAACGAAAATTTGTAAATTGACTGTACTGGACACAATACTGGACAATGACTATGAACAGATGTTTAAATTTTTAACGGATCTGATAATTACAATGATCAGCATTTCCTAGATATTTCTGACGAATATTAATAAACCTTACTAGATGTTGTTGGATCTTCTTGGGTTTTGGCTCAGGATTGCAGTGGAAAAACAACTCACCCACTCAAACCAAGAAACGATTCAGGAAACGATGGTTTAAAACCGGCAAAATCTCCTTTGTTTTATTTAGGCCTCGCATAAAACAAAACGTCGTACACACAGACGATCGGCAACAACAATGGCGATACTACGTCACTGCAGTGACGTAGCAGCCAGTGACGTCACTGGCTGAGGGGGCAAACACCGCTCCCCCTTGAAGGGGTCAAACCCTCCAACAAATATTGTAGAAGGATTATTCATCATAGATAACAAATACTGGACAGAATCGTGGAAAATCGACGATTGGTATTAATTAATTTTTTTAATTTAATTTATCTACTGAATAAAATAAACCGTACATGGCTGGCGTTAAAATATTTGAGACTCCTACTCTTAAAAATAAAATGATTGCAACAAAAAATAATTTTTAGAATATAAGAGAACCTTTTTAACGCAACAACTAAGACGTTTTGATTAGATTAGTGTTCTCGAAGATTGTTCTTGACTGATCGATCTATATATAGTTCAGCATTGGCTCTATGACAACGCGTGACGAACGTTTTCAGTGATTATCGACAGATGGCGCGGGCTGTTCGCCCCGCGTCCGTTCGTACATAGCCGATGAAGACAACGTTTTGTAAAAAATATTTGTTAAGGGGGTTTCCTCACAAACATGCCCTATTAAAAATATTACTAATTTGTTAACCAACTTAATGATTAAATGGCGCATAAATACTTTTGTTTGCCCAATGGTAACCAGTCGAGAGTCGATTGGTTAGGAAGAATAAACAATTATCAGAAATATCGAGGACATCAGATATATTCCTAATCGCAGTTCTCCGCATCTCTGAAAGAGAGCTTCGAGAACACCACTAATGAGAATGGCGCACCAAACGCCAACGCGCACACATTAGCCGCATTAGTGCTCGCAGATAGACGATATTGCGCGTAAACGTCAACCGGCGACGGTATCGATTTGTTCGCGGAAACGATTTGGCACAGACCAAACCCCTCCCGTTACAAATCAAACTAAAATTAGCGAGAGACGACACCGACAACACAGACATTGCCAGTGCGGTGAGACAGCTGTAGCACGTCCACGCGTCGTGCGCGCGCGACACAAACTGCGGCACGAATGACGTCATCCGCTCGCATCGAGCTCTTTCGAAACGTGAAACGTCAAGAGTCCCGGTTTACAAAATGCGCAGCCATTCCATGATCCGAATGCTGTGATCAAGTGCGTCCCTCGATCGTGATCGAGTGACGAGAGCGTCCAATCAATTCTAATCATAGTTCTTTGGAAAGTCCGCGAAATAGCGAACATCGTTCAGCGAGTCATTCTCTGAGAATCCACAAGTTTTCATGGCAGAGCCAAAATGTGAAGCCGAGATTCCAAGGTGGTGGGGGTCATGTTAATGGACATAGCTGAGTGGTGAAATCCAAGCAGCTGGTTATATACGGCTATGAACATAGCTCGAGAGTTAATCGATTGGCGGTTGGAAGTTGGGCAACGTCGGACGGCTGCGGGCCGCTAATTAAGACTGCTGATAAAAGACTCGCCATCGTATTCCGTATGTAAACGTTCAGAAAACGAACGGAACAATCAAGAGATTGAAACAAAACTAATGTTAATCTGTCTTAAATTGTTTGACAAAATAAGCTGTTGTTTTTAGCACTGAGCTGAAACACCGAGTGGGTTCATTTGAATTTTGAGAGAAAAAAAAATTGTCAAGCAACAAGCTCAATTTGTGTGTTGTGCGGGTAAAAATCAAGGGGGAACTTTTGAGCGTGTTCACATTCAGGCTTCGGTGAAGACTTTAGGATCGTCGGTTAAGGACTTAAAAAACAATTTTAGAAAATAGTGATACTTTTTTTAGACACTTAATCAACATACCTTTTTCTTGGCGGCTGCCCCTTTATCCAGGTGCCAGTTTGGACCCAGTTTGGTTCAGCTCGAGTCTAAACCGAGGTCCATCACACTAAAATTGTTTATTTGACTTAATTTAATTTTACTTCACATTTACTTCAATTTTTGATAAACCCACAGATCAATAGTCCACAGAAAATTTACAAATTTATTAAAACGAAATTGTTTACCGATGAAGCATTTCACGTTTTCATCCACGCAATCATTATTTAGATTAAGGCCTAATGCGATGAACTGGTTTAAATTAAGGTTCGCATGAATAAAACGTAAGTGTGTCTTGTCAAAACAGAATGACGACTTCTTAGAGCGAAAGGTCAAAAGTTCCATCGTTTGACTAGCTCCTTAGGCAGTGTATCGTTGTGTATAGGGGGTCCACTCCTATTTGGGATGGGAACTAAGGTTAAAAAAATAAAAACACGAAATATCAAAATGGATCCATGATTCTCCTCCTTCCAATTTGCGGAACGCCGTTGTTGGAAGAGCGACCAGCCGGAAGTACGATTCAAGTTTCAACCCCGCAGATACAGTTGCAGTGAATGGACCGTATGCGCCCCCACACACAGTAAAAGCGTATCATACGACCGACTTCACTCAACTAATGAGGTCTCTCTCTCTCTCTCTCTCTATATATATATATATATATATTAACATGGATAAGGTTCCGATTCTATTCGTTTCAGGTTGTTCCATCATTTTCTGTCCAAGCTCCTTCCCCACTTGCTAGCCTTACTGAAATCGCTCGTGGAATATACTCGAAGAAATGAATACACATGCTGTACAAATAAGACTAAAAATACACTGCCAAATTTAAACTTTCTCAAGTCGATGTCAACAAGATCGAGTTCTCCGACAGAGTGTGTGACCTTTGACGACCTTGTCGGATAGTTGAGCAGCTAAAATTTGGAATTGTCACAAAAATTGTTGCACTGCAACACATATCCAGGATGTTCTTTATTTCTGGCATCATATTTTCTTCTGTGACTTAATGTTTTCGAGAGAGAGAGAGGGAGAGAAAAATTGTCGAAATGACAATGAAAAAACACGTTTTTCAAAGCTATATTTTGACATATCTGTGGAACAAATTGTGTCAAACTTTTTTATTTTTATTTTTTTAAATTATTATTATTATATATTATTACACGCAGGCAAGCCCGTCACAAGGACGAACGAAACCACAAAATGAAATTAAAAATAAATTGTATATTAAGAAGATACATTAGCGTTACCACCCAAACCCCTCACCCTTGGTCCTGTGCAACACGCGCTTAATGACAAATAAGATTGACAGTCACGCACGAAATATTCATTTTTTTCCAAACGAACCAAACTCATTATACACATGCCTTAACTAGCCACTTCTCACAAAATTCACAATTATTTATTTGTTTTAGTATAGCAACTCCAATTTTGGATCACCCCCCCCCCCCTCCCCCCCCCGACAATCATTGGGAGTTAGTTCAATATTACTATCCTTTAAAATCAATATCATTTAAAACATAATTGTACTTTCTATTACCAATTGGTAAATTAAAAGACATATTTATTAAAACTGACTAACCTTTAAATAGGTGACCTCGTCATTTACAAAATGGCAAAGACTATAGATTTTGATATATTTCTTTTTTCTTGCGCCAGACGCTACAGCTGTTCTACGTTCAGACATCTGCTCATGCCAGCACTAGATGGGAGCACAGACTCCAATACCTACGCCACATATCAGGTGGTAAATACAAATCGTGTTCAGCATGTTACCGTGGTAACGTAATAGCATGGTAACGTGATAAGGCAAAATTTATTTTGAAAATAGTCGATAAGGACTTCGTTATCTCTCGAAATTAAGAGTAACGTGTTAAGAGATATACTGTAGTTTAAAAATTGAGCTTATAAATTAGTGTTTTTATGTAAAAATAAGAGATATTTTAGATGTTGTCTGCTGGCAAAGCTGAAAAAGATGATAAAAAGTTCAGACTATTTGGTTTTCTCGTTGGAAAATTCGACGTTTCTTAGCCGATTTAAGAAACACGAACGAATCACTGAAAGTTTCCAGCAAATTTCGGTTATATTTGACAGCTGATATACCTTTATTAACACGGTAACTTTGTTTTAGACTTTTTAGCGTCAATATTAATTCTTTTTCCATATTATCTTTTACAAATTGTTTTGGTGGTTGTATTAGGTTGTTGAAAAACGGAAATCAGTAACACTTACAAAAATTATTTTGGATGGATGACTTGTTGAGAGAAATTGGGTTAACCAACTCCCAGGTGAGTCTTCAGACAAATTTTTGGGGTCCTGCGAACTGCTGAAACTGGCTCCTCCACTCTGGAAGGCGAAAAGCAGGACAACAATTGACGAAATTTCAGATATATTTTTAATGCAAAAAATCGGATATTTCAAATTTTTTTCGCACTCAAAACTAAATTATCGTTACATTATACACCCATGTGCCCCCTCACATAGTGCCTAAGCACCAAGATGGGTACAGAAACTCCTGTTGTGATGTCCTTCAGTGAATTAAAAAAAAATTATTCTGAAGTCAATTCATGTTGATGTAATTCTGAAAATAGTAATTCGTAATTACTATTAGTATTTTCGTAATTTCGATTAATAAAATTAATGCATGTAAAGTTGACGCCATACATATATTACTCCTCAATAAATAACAGCACTCCCTGTATTCTAGATCTTACAATTATTATTACAATATTTATTTTTATAAAGCAAAAAAAGAAGGCCGTGACAGAGCAAATATTTATTCGCCCCCTGGTGGCAATTGTCGCGTAACCAATTAAAAATAAATATGTCCTTACGGACTCTGATAAATTACCGAATCCAAAATATGCCTCGTTTACTAGCTACAAAAACACAATAACGTCAGCACAAGTTATTCAGAAAAAAGAACGTTTTTTAATCATTTCATTCAACATACTAGTAATTGCACAAATCTGTCGTTTCCAAACCAAACGAGTGTCTGAAAAGATCTAAAAATTATATATATATATTTATTTATATAATTATTTATAGTTTGCGTGTAGGTACGTATCTCGTCGGAAAGAACATTTCGTAGTATGAATGATCACGTGGCCATAGGGAAATTTGCATTTTTCTTTTGTTTTCTCGTATAAGTTTCGTCACCGAATTTGAGTTTGAAAGTCATGACACGAACTGGTTAGACAGTCAAATGACACGCACACACACACACACATAAATGCCAATGTGACCAAGAAGACTACGTAACGTCGACCCTGTGTGTTTTTTTTTTTGTTGTTTTCTTTTTGGTGGGAGTCGTAGTCCAGTGTCAAAAATTTGCGACGACGGATATGGACTCTTTCTCACCCCCCCCCCCAAACTTCGACAATCCGATATATCACTTTATATACAGTTTTTCGTTAAATATTTGTTCCGACATCTTCGCGCGTCTCAGCAGGCCTAAGTGGTGTATGGTATACGTCGTACCCGGTGGGGAAGGGATAGGTGGTTGGGGGATGTCAATTGTCTAATTGCTTTCGGGGATGATGAAGTTGCGTGACCAATGTCTGTACAGGGAGACAAGCGTGTCAACTATTTTGGCGAATTTCAGAAAATTACACGAACCTGAAATTCGGACCACGTCTGAAACTCATGGTGTTTAAGGGTCGCACCTTGGGAACAACATGGGAAACACAAAACACAGGATCGAGATTTTGAAAAATAGAAGTGGCTGATGGCGGATTCTTCGGTCAACCCGCACTTAACCCCGAATTTTAGTGCTTTTTGGAGGCAGCAGTCGAAATTTACTGAAAAAGTTGTAATATGCTTGCCGATTTATGGTTGACTGATAATGAATACTAGATCCTCGGATTTAGATAAACTACGATGAAAATGAATTTAAAATATTCACTGCAATTTTTGTAATAGTCCTGCAACATTTAAAAAGCCCGTTTGACCAGATTGGATAAAAAGAATCCGAGTTTTAGGAATGTCAAGGTGTACTAACACGTAAATTACGTGTCATGCTCATGGGATCGAGGTGCTCAAGGTGGTCGTCTAGGTCACCGCTTCCACTTGCGCACAACGGCCGCGAGGCGCGCACCACGAAACCGCGGGACGGAAGCGCGATGCGCCACGCGCCATCAGTGTCTGCTCACTTCCGGTTCCGCCTCGCTCCCCGCGCACTCTCCACTCACCTCCTCCTCCGTCGCCGTGACGTCACCACCGGAAGCGGAAGTCGGATGCTCGCAACCGCTCGCCTCGTCCTCCTCTCCCGCCATGTGATTCTCGTTTGATTGTGTCTCCGATTCGTTGCCGTTGGTGGCGCCAGAATCGACGCCCGCTATTTCCGAAGAATTTGCCGCGTTGGCTATCGTAGCGCCACTAACGGAGGTGGCGTTAGTTTCGGCGATTGGTTTTGCAGCAGTGGCGGTGACGGCAGAAACGCCACCAGCGGGAACAACGGGAACTACACTGAACATGGCGGCCCGGCCGTTCAGACCGTTGTGGGGCGCCGGTAGCGGTTTAATGGACACAACGAGGCTGCGCGACGTCTCGCCGACTACGGTAGTGGCCACCAGAGGGCAGGCCAGAAGGGCGGCCACGGTCGGAGCACTGGTGGCCACCGTGGATGCCGTTGCTGGCAGGGCCGACTCGGTGCTACTGCAGCTGCTGCTGTTGTCGCTGCTGAGCGGCAGCTGCTTGCCAGCCACGACGGATGGGTTGTCCGACGTGCTGGACAGGTGATTGGGGGTGGAGGCAGCCGAGTTGGAGGGTGACCCGGCTGTTGCGTCTTTGGAGTTGGTGCCGGGAGAATCCTTGTCGGTGAGCTGTTGCTGGGGCGGCGGTTGCTGTTGCTGCTGCTTGTGGTGGTGGTGTCCGGACGTCTTGCCAGATGTGCCGGATGACTTGTGTACGGGGCTGGCTTTGTGGTCGGCACCGGCCGGCTCGGAAGTGCCAGACTGGGTGTCTTGTTTCTTCCACTTGGTTCGCCGGTTCTGGAACCAGATCTTCACCTATCATTTAAAAAAAAAAGAAATATAAGAAATTTATTTAAATGCCATGGAGTCATGGAACAGTTCAGGGAATGTGATTCTTGATCATAAAAGCAAATTGAGATTGACCGAAATACGAGTAGATGTTAATCGAACCGCGCGTAATCGGATGTTCTTGCAACGGAACCTGTCCGTTAGAACTTTTAAAGCTACTTACTTAAAATAAATCAGAACAGTAACCCTGCAGGAATCTTAAAATACACTTTAGTATGCAAAAATAAATTCTGAGAAAAGTTAGATTGTATTTAAATTGCGTTGTGAAGGACCTCTGGTTGTCCTTCAAGTGAAACGGCTGGCCAATTTGGTGAAACGCTCCTGACGACGACCCTTGTAAGTAAATAACGCTAGCAGTGCTCTCAAAGGCTAAAAAGACTACGACAGCGCCATCTAGCGATAGTGAGTTACGCGTATTTGTGTCATTCGAATGGTTTATCCAATAGCTCTATGAGGATTTGTTGACGCCGAGTAACAAAAATGCACGTGGAAAGCGGCATTGTTCGATCAACGAAGATATGCTAATTTTTTTCTTCTTTGCTCCTACAGCATGACCGCGCATTCTGCAGACGTGAAAATAAAGATCGCACACGAAGATCTCTGTGCCTGTGCGTGCCCAATCGAAGAAGGCGTGAGAAGAAAACCCGTTGTCAGCATTAAGATAAAGACCTTTTTTGTTGATGCTCAATTGGCTATATACGGCTCTATTACATCGAGGCCGTGTTAAGCTTTTATTGAAGCGTGGTTCGATATAAACACGATTTCGTCTAGGCTCTGCGCGCTAACACGAGATGGCGCTCATTTCGTTAATTGACTGGTGATGATGGCAGGCTAGTCAAATTTTAATTCACCGCTAGGAGCGCTGGCACCACTTACAGCAATGCACACATACGAAGATTTA
This sequence comes from Mycogona germanica, assembly GCA_034698785.1. Classification (NCBI taxonomy): domain Eukaryota; kingdom Metazoa; phylum Arthropoda; class Diplopoda; order Chordeumatida; family Chordeumatidae; genus Mycogona; species Mycogona germanica. The sequence continues at coordinate 39,652 of JAQGBY010000083.1, forward strand.
AATAACATGAGATAACGCACCATCGCGGGAATAGCGAATTATCTTATGGTAATTTTCTGTAAAAAAAATTAATACTTATTTAAACCATTAACGAAACTTATACATTCGGCAGCTTCTGAGGGTGAAGCAGTCAAAATGTCGAATTGTGGTTTAATAAAAAATACATACAGTATATAAACTGTATGTACACTAAAGAAAACTGATGATCTTTTTTCTCTCTGCCCGGGCTGCACTGATAAACTGGGTCGAGGCGATTCACCAGCCGAAAAATATGAATTGTCATTTTCAATAATGAAAGGAAAAAAGAAAGCCAAGCGATTTAGAACAGATAAAGCCAATGCATTGAATTTTCGAGTGACTTATCTGTCTGTATGTGATCTCTAGCCGCCCCCATATAACCCACACACACACATAAACGGAACACAGAGGTTTCTATACATAAACTCCTTCTGAGACCCACCGCTTCTAAAACGAATTGCATATCCTGGATTCTAATGAATGGCTTCACTTAAACATGTACTGAATGTCCTGGAACAAGTACATATACATGAAATAAGAGCGCACAAAAATTAATTTCTTTTCATAATTACAGATCAAAGTTAGCGAATATTAGAATCGTCTTGCGACATGGATCACTTTGTCAGCCCCGTATTGCAAGTGACTCAGGAGAGTTATCGGGACAAATGCTTTGTCGACAGACGCAGGCACATGGGGCGTACAAGGGGGTCCTAGGAGGTTACATATTGTTCAGGATATGACAAAGCGAAATTGTTGATCGAGCGTCGAGATGAAATTGCGCGGGGAAGAAAAACATGACCATGTCATGGAAAGCTATAACGATAAATCTTCGATATTTAGACTTCTGTTTGAGAAATCTGAATTTCATTTTGAGGAGGCAGGAAAAGAAAACTACATCAACGATGGTTTCTTAGTTCGTCTTAAACAAAAATGGTTTGATCATGGATGTCTTAAAATGATTGTGATGACGTTACATTAACGTATACTATCAGAAATACAAATTGTACGTTGTGCCCACCGAATGTCTTACTTAGAAAAGGAAGGAATTTTAAAGTTTTAAGAAAAAACATAGCAATATTTTGGTTCCCAACTGTCTCAAATTGAGCATGAAGTCACGTACGCTGTTTACTAAAACTGGCTCAATAAAACAGATACATGTAAGTCTTTTAATAGAAATAAAAACAAAAACAAAAATTTAAAAACAAAGAGTAAAAACTGGCTCACAGTGTATTTCCAAAAATAAAACAGACCGGCTTGAAAATGCAAAATATTGCACAACGCAAATGGTTTTTTAAAATGTGTTTTGGCAGCACTCAGCACTGGAATAAAGCTTCTAGTAAACATGCATTTAGTGATGCTTTTCACTTCACAAGGTTAAAACCTCTAAAGATTCTCGGAGCATCTTATTACAATATTTAATATGCATCTTGAATAGTTGAAAATATGCTCTTTAAATCTTAAGTGTTACACAAGTGAAAATTTTATTTTCTGAGTTTTTCACTCTCTTAATTTTTGCTACACAGTTCGCGATATATTGATTTTTTTAAAAAAAATCAAATTTAAGGAGATTCAAATTTCTTCAAATAACGTTCGTATTTTTTAAAACCAGATACAATTAAAAAGAAAATATTTCATTCAGTGTTTCGTAAAAATTGTTCACCACAATTCGTCAATTTCGAGAATGTCTTCTCTTAAATATGATACCACAGGTTCGCGGTCCATTTTTATAAGTTTGTTTTGTCTTTTTAGTGAGACAGAATTGAAGATGGCAATCGCGTGCACGTACTTCTTCTGCGTGTCAGACTCGACATTCCCACCAATAAAATTCCTTCACATATATATTCGTGACTAACAGTTCAGGGCCAGTGCCTCTAGAAAATCCCCGATGCGGTTAGGCAAACGGAACAACGAAGATACAGTATATGGGGGGCGAGATGCGGCCATCAAATGCGCTGCGACGAGCGCGTGAGGTTAATTGAGGGGTTTCGACGAACATAATAAAATTGGTGGCGGCAGAGACGCCTAGGTTGTCCACTTGAGACCACCGCCTTCTCCCCTGGAATCAACCACCTCTAGATTTAATCAAATGTATTGTAAAAACGACCGTTCTCTAATTCGTAACCTGACTTCAAAATCTCCACTCGGTACATCGATTTGACAATTTAAAAATATTTTTTATGATTCTTTCTAAAACTTTAATTTTTCTTTGTAACGTCAATTTCAATTTCGAAAGACGTGTCCAGATTGCGTCTCCAGTTTTGGGTCCACGGAGGCTGGTTTGAAAGTCTCAGCGGCAGCACGTCGGGGGCCGCGCAAATATTGATTCGCTGAAAAGCACGACATCGGTCGCTGCCGCAGACGGAACGCGAGAGAATTCCCGCGATTGCGCTCCTCTCTCGCCGGGTGAAACAAGCGAAAGACGGGGTGGGGGGCCGCGTGTGGATTGGATTAATTTGGCTGAACCTCAATTTGAGAGATGTTGGCTCTGCCAATTGTCGGTAAAACGCAAGCGGACTTCGGGGCGCGCTCCCCAAAGTGACGCATTGGAGAGTCGTCGATAGCGCGTAACTTCTCTGCTCACTAAACGTCTACGCGGACAACGAATCCCGGATCACTTTGACGACGCGGTCGTGAGAGATCAAAGGGGAAGGTGTTGTAGGAGTTTAATTGTTGGGCTAATATTTAAAAAAATATTTTAACTGTTGCAAACGAGGAATTTAGATGATTAAACAAATCTTTGTTCAACAACTAAATAGTGTGACGTGCGACCTGATGAGCTCTTAGCTGAATTGTCGCAGATGACGCAGATTTTCTCGTTTGGCAGGTGACGGCAGGTTGCAGCTGGTAAGAGTGTCAGGCTGCTATTCCCGTGACCGCGGGTTCGATTCCCGAGCCCGAGACAGGTCGGAAACGCTGGTGGATTTCCTTAATAAATAGCTCAACGTGTCGTATGTGACGTCTAGACCGCCAAATCTCAGTTTACCTTCAGGGGCGCTAGACTGGTGGGAATACTTGAAACAGCGATCGCCCAAAAATATTATCTGCCATCGATCTACTAAAACTGCAATTAGGTAACTGTAACTGTGTACTCATCTCGATGTTTCTGCACTATGTCGTCACACTCCCGACAGGATTTTTAATAAAACTAATCTCGAATTTAATTTAAAACGATTCCAGAACTTGACCGAAAGGCAGACCGCCCAATAGAGGGCGCGACACCACTTTATCACATACGAGCACCGCGCGTAGAAATGCTAAGGAAACATAACTATCCAGAATATCTCCCGATAATGGAGATAGAGACACGTACATTAAAAGAGAATGTAGGAAACCTATTTTTCTATGAAAGTATAGATGAAGAAGGGGGGGGGGAAGAGAATTTAAATATACGTTAATTATATTAGTATAAACTCGTATGTGTGTTCGTTCCACCCAGTAGTATCCGGCCAACAGCTATAGCGACACGCACGCAGCGCCGCATAACGCATTTTTATTTTTTTATGAGGACAACATTATCTCTCTGTCTTTTTCCCCCCGTTGCGCCACTTCTAATCTAAATCTCTTTAATTTAAACAATTAGCGTGAGCGCCTTGCATCTTCAACCGGCAGAGGCGACAGTGTTGTTCGCAGTCGGAGACCGCGCACTCGATACCAGGATAAAAACATGGCCGCAACAAAGTCCTATTCATTAGTTTCGCGATAGTTTATCCTCCTGAGACCGGGGCGAGCTCAAGAGTTCACGATTCTTAATAGGTCCGTCATATCGGCACTCAAGTGCAGCGAATGTTCGGCGCCTGTTTGCGTGCACAGAATACTTCATTTTTATTGTTTAGTCAACAGAATTTGGAGCGTAGGACACATGAGTCCAAGAGAGGCTCTTACGAGGTTTTAAAAATGTAAAAATAATTAATAATTGATTTCGACGTAGCACAAACACATTTATCAATTTGCACGTCCCCTTAGGGGGTGTTAGGGGGAACACGCTGGTGGACCTAAATACAAATATAATCTATTGTCTTTTACGCCTAGAATGCCTAGGGTAGGCATCATTAAGTTGTATCTGATATCGTACTTCAATTCAGTTCCGAAAGAAGGCGCAACGTAGGACAAAAAAATTCTGATGTCCAGCGCTCGCGATGACCATGTAGGTACTTGAACTACAACAACTATACTTCATGTAGTAGGTCATAAAAATAATTCTTGCAAGCATATGCCACTTTTGGTTAGCTGGAAAGAAATGTTGACAAATTTGTGAGATACATCCGAATTCATCCCTCCACTAACGCTCTTAACATCTGCGACAATATCACCCACGTCTAGCCCAAAGTGGATGACGCATTCAATGCAACTTGATTAAGTAGGAGTTATTTATTTAATTTGGTTCAATTCGTTCTACCTCCATCACGAACGGTGTTGTAGCGCGGCGGTACAACGACGCAAAAATTAACATGGCGAAACACAATTTCCGGATTAGGTTATATTTATATGCTTTTCTTCTTGAGCGTGGCCATTAGCTGTTTTTCCCTCCGTAGTCGCTATCGCACTGAGCCGTTTCGCGTGCCCCTAATATTTTTTCCACCTCCTGACGCCCCTGGCTCGCCCAACCCTTCAACTCATGACCTCGCAGCAGTTCCCTAACGAAAGGAGTTGTACCGACTCATGCTGTAAATATGGCACGATGACGGCGGCATGGATTTCGTGAGTTTCGGAAACAAAATTGCCATTCAGCGTATATGTATCGTTCAAATTTCTACAAATTCAAATAGGCGTGACAAAAAAATCAATAAGCGTGGGCAACCGCTATTCGAGTTTCGCGTTATCGCGAGATGGCGTAGATGTGCTCATTTAGTCGGAGAAGCCCCGCGCAGTTTGATTTCGATTTTCACCGTTAGGTGATCGATCTTCACCAAACGCCAACCAGCTGGCAAAGAGTTTCACTTGACGGCCACCAGAGGATCTGGAAGCTGTGATGCGAACAACCAAAACTATTTAATATTTCTTAATCAAGCTTATATGGGTTAGTGATTGGCGCGAATTTTATACATTGAGAGTGTGACAAAATCTTCAATCATTCTCGGGGGAAATGCATTAAAATAAATATTTATTTTTGCCCGTATTTTTCTGGTGTTCTAATCATTACATCAAAGGCAACTCGATATTCTCGAAAATAAAAAAGCCCAATCAAGGCGGTGATCTCAGGAAGAAAACGTTGGGTACAAAAAAAACTAGGAAACGATTTTTTAAAAAGTCAGAAATGAGCTTCTCTGAACACCCCAGCATCCTTAATTTGTTTTTAGCTCGGGGAAAGAAATTGCCTTACAAAAAATAAAAGAATGCACATGTACACGAATATGTCCGTGTACACACGTATATTTAGATCCGGAGCTTGCGTAACAAAGTGCGTCACGCAAAAAACAATTAAAACTGTTGTGCGTTTCTTTGCCGGCGCAGATATACTGTATGTGCAGTACGGGGTCATAAACAACCCCCATTTAATTTGCTGCCACCCACCCCGTTTGTCTTCAACCCTACTGCGACAGATTTTCTCCTTTTAACTCTTTCTCGAGCTTCTGTCTTATACACCAACGAACCATTCTTTTTTTTTTTTTAAAAAAAAACGTTTTTCGGAAGAATATTAATAAGTGTCATAAAAATAGAGACATGGTTGGGCAAAATGCTGAAATGTTGCCAAATGGAGTCTAGTGAGCAGAATATTATTAGCATATCGCATTTACTACTAGATATTAGCCTAAAGTTAGTGAAGAAAATGTGGACTTTCTTTTCATTGACATTCACTATACAGTAGAGCATAGATTATCCGGACCTCAATCATCCGGACGTGTCCTAAAAAAAATTACAGTTTTATAGGTTGATGTGAACGAGTCAGATATTAAAAGGCATCGGACACTGACCAAGACCACAGACTTTAACGGCTCATTTAAATTTTTGGTGTTCTTAAAACAGAGGCACAAGTCTTCCTCACGACTCGCCAAGTCGAATTCGAGATGCAGGTCATAACAACGCCTGCATGCAGGCCTTCGGGAGGGGGGGGGGAGAGGATGCGGATGACACCATGACGTACTCAATTACGAAATAAACACGAGCCTAGTCTGTCACGCAGGATCAGACTTTAGCGACACACTCGCAATTTTTGGCAAACGCCGCAACCGAGACAGAGTTTGTGAGCGAGAGAGACACACACAGGACTCACAAAAACCGGCTTCGGTACAACATCGTCCGGGATAAAATTAATTACGGGAGTCACCAGAAAGGAATAGCCTGTCAAGTTTGCCTTTTTGTCCGGATGCCTCCGCGCGGCTTACCCCGTGTCTGAGACGGCAATCAATATGGTTGTTCCGTCTGGTTTCAATTTTCCCCGGTAACAGATGGAGCTTCGATTGTGGTCATGGCCACCACGCCTTAAGAGTACCATACAGTAAACAAAGAACCATCCGGAAATTGTATACTGATGCACCTCTGTATCGCAATAACGTCACACACCTGGCAGCAGTCAATTACAATGAGTAATTTCAGACACAAATTATCGATAATAACCAAGTGGCCTTCGAACAGTTTTGTCGTTTTACCGTCTTATTGTTTACAAACCAAAAAACAAATGTTATCAAATAACAATAAACCATAAAGAACAAAAGTTTTACGTGATTCGTCAATCAGCGCCGATTTCAGCAGTTTCAAAGTTGGAATTTCAAAGAAATTTTTAATTTAATATACTGTATATTCGCTGCTTCAATATTGGTTGAACAAACTGTCGAATCTCGACCTCCAAATATAAATGCAATTTTGAAGAAACCCCTTAAATATATTGTATTTATTTTTTTTCAATTAACTGTGGTCAACCGCACTACAGGCGTTACGTACCCCTCATGGTGCTTAGGCACTATGCGAGGGGCCACGACTAGTAACCCCGGGATCGAAACTTTCGAGAGTCTGCGCCGGGAATCGAACCCGGGACCACCGAGTCACAGTCAGTCGCTAAACCAACTGGGCTACAACGAGTCGTACAACTATGATTCAAATATGAAATCCGTCTGGCATCTTGGCTAAAATCCAATTGGCCATTTCCGGTTAGACAAGAATCCCGATCAGTGGAAAGCAACTTGTGAGGTCTGACAGCAGTGGCACGCGCGACGCACGCAACTCTGGAAGCGGAACGCGGCCCGCCGAGCCAAAAAAGAACAAATCTCGGCGTTCGTCTGACAACGATTAATCGATTGCCTTCGTCTAATCCCTAACAAATGATTAAACTTGGAGCTCTCGCGGTCCTCTCCCGCGCGCGAGGACCGCCGAGCCATACGTCGGCGCTTAGTAAATTTATGGAGCCCCGCGCGGTGTCTATCCATTTACCGACTTCCCCAACTTTTAAAGCGCACTTAATCCCAAATTTGAGGAAACACACAATAAATTATCCTCTTAGGACGCTGCGGTGGGAAGAGCTATACGCCGCACGGTGGAGCGATAGGGGAACTCAGACTGTAGTGACGTCATAGGGGCAAAACGACAGAGAGCGCGACATCAATAATTCAGAAGGTTTTCGGCTGAGTCAGGGGTTCTTGGAATTGAGATTTCATTCGTGAGGATCAAGATGTTTTGGGGGAATTTCGGTGTCCAATGTTCAATGTTTGCATCAGTCCCTGCTTATGGTGTTCGTATGGAACGCTTGGTTCGGAATATCGCCACTGGTGGCACTCTCGCAAATTAATGAAATTTATCAGTGTTGAAAGGTATAGTCGCTCGGTCATTCGATAGCGAACTATTTGTGAGCCAAATTTCGAAATATGAAATCTTTTATTACGTACTTTAAAAAAAAATGTTTGTTAAGGAGGTCCACCTTGGTTGTAATTAATGAAAATTGATCAAAAGTGATCAACGCAACTCGAAGATCAATTTTTGTTACGCCGCACTAAGCCGCTGCCCCCGGAACCAAACGTTCGCAGACTCTCACTAAGAAATTGTTGACTGTACCGCAACGCTGTGCCATGAGTGATTGCTCTTTTACGCGGGGCTCACGTACTTAATGGGGCGGGGGAGGATGGGGCTTAACAGTTACTTCTAAACGATAGCTTATCACTCAGGAAGTTGAAGGTCAAAGATCAACGACGGCGTATTTTTTCCAATTAAAATTTTCAGAAATTTTCAGAAATTTTCTTATCAGAAATTATTTAATTAAGTTAAGTTAAATTATTCTGCTTATAATGCCGATGAATTGAACCCCCTTACAGAAAATGTTAAATAACATCTCTGCTGCCCAGTTTTTGAAAGAAAAAATTACCGAGTCGTTAATTAGTAGAATTGTGTTGAGATCCTCAAGACGTTTAATTAATCTAACAGTTATTTCATAGGAAAGAGTTGGATGGAAAAGGCAAATGGAGTGGCGAACTCCAATCGTAACAACCGAGCGGAAGCAATAAATTGCGCTAACAACCGGACGTGCCGGTTCGTATTGATCTGCTTGTGCAGCACTAAAAACGGTCCCGATTTCTGCAACCGTCATAGTAACCGAACAGATCTCTTTTAAATTCGTGGGTTAGAAGAAGCCACGATTCCAAATCGAGTTTGGAAAAAGACTGCGCTGTTGAACACAATATTTTTCACCGGCTTATTCCATGTTTACGTGCACTATATCGCCATTGATTTAGTAAGGGTGGACCACCGAGTAAGAGAGGGTCGCAGACAGAGACACAGCCACCCTTCCTCGGTCATGAATCTCTATAACTGATGATGCAGGTTAACCGATATCCTCCTGAGACCTCTGTCTGTAGTGCGACACACCTAAGCACTTTGAAAGCGAGCTCTCTCAGCGCGAGAAGAAAATATTAAAGAAAATATATTTTTCGCATCCATCCATTTTTAGTTTCTCGTGTGGTGTTACTTCTGTAAACCTAATTAATGTGTTGTAGTCCGAGGGGGTCTCAGGAAGTTACACGTTTTCGCCGGTGCCTAATAGACACGGGTTTGATTAAAATTTATGACGGCAGTAATACGCAGCGGCGATGTGTGTGTGCCGCTAGCTTTTGGCGACCGGGCTAATCTACTTCTCGTTCTCGTTGGCCACCCTCTTTACCCCCTCGTTCCACCCCCCCCCCCCAGCCCCTATGCATCCCCTCATCCCTGACGGGGAGGGGGTCGGGGATATTGCGCACAAACAGTATAAACCACAGCCGACCCGCATATGCGACACGCACGTTCAACATTGCCAGACTTAATTGGCACGGGGGTCGACAAAAAGTGGAAAGCGACGCCATTACCACCATACTAAATTCTCGAGCGTCATTAATTTGATGCCGAAGTGCCAAAGGTGCGCTGTGAGTGTGGCGATCTACAATGATATTACTTACAGCTCCTATTTCAATTTTTATTTTGGCATTTTCTTACGCAACAACAGGGAGTGAATGTATGGACTCATAGTTCTCCACCTGAAATCAGCGACTTGAAACCGCCCAAAGGGGATAACACTGATAAAGTAATGTCACAAGCGTCCAAGCGATTAGTTCTAATTGCACTATTGGGATCGCACATTGACTGCACTCTATTACATATCTATATGAATGCATGATCGGATAATAGTGGGGGTGGTCTCCGGCGGATGGACGAGGCCGAGCGAAAGCCGTAGAATAGAGAACGCGTCGCTACTTATTCATATCCACACGCGCTGGCGAAAAAGGATTTTCGCTGGTAGAGAGGGAACCCAGAGCACCGACCGAAGCAATATCCATGCAAATGCGGCCTATCGACCTCTCACGCCAAAGCCAGACTCGCCGTGCGTGTGGCGTCCTCTCCCATCCCCCCCCAAACATGTTACGTCTCTATAATAGCATCTGCGATGAGGAGAAGGCCAACACGCGTCGACGAGCGGAAAAACAGAGAGAAGTAAACTGATAGATCCTCCTCTGACCACCACCAACGCACCCAAACATGGCCACAAAATTTGCACTGAAAATGCCAAACCCGGAGATAATGCGTCTCTGTGTGTGTGTGTGTGTGGGAAGATGATGACGTTCCAGAATTCAGTTGCTTCTTTGCAGTTGCAGTAGATGAATGAACGAAGAAGCATGGTGGCGTTCATAGAAACGAAATGTGATTTTGAGACTGATCGAGCGCCACTAGCGACGACAATTGAAACCTGTCGTCACTCGCCAAATGACGAAATATGTGCCACCTAGTGATAAAGGCGAGGTGCCGATGACAGCCGGAGGAGGCAGTCTGTCTCGTAGAATCGTTACATGATAACTTCAATGACTGTTTATTTGTTATTGTTCTAATATCATGGCTAGTAACAACGCATCCTTTGTGTCGTAATTTTAAGTGGGGGTATAAGTATAAGTCTAGTTTGTGGGTCTCAGGATGACAGTCAAAGTGGAGCTTCACCAAAAAGGGATTCACCAGTAGTTGCGTTATATATTAGATAGCTTACATACGCGCGTAGTACACGATTGGTCTAAGGGGCGGACAGCCACAGAGGCGACTTCCGTACTAACATCGGAGAATTCGATAAAACAAGGCGGTGGATGGCAATTAACGGATGACTCGAAACCATTGCTTCAGAGAGTGGTGGGCCCAGTTTAAGAAAAGAAGCGATCAATGAGGTAGTCCGCCCTCTTGTCCACTCCCATGTCACCCGGCCGGCAAAAAGCGCGTCCGTTTAAATAATATAAGCCCGAGTTGCGACGCACAAGATTGGCGGATACAGTGCCGCCGGAAACAAGACATATCGTTTACGGATCAGCAACGAAAAGAGGAAAAAATATATAAAAAAGGGCGATTTAAGAGCAGATCCAGATGATCGCTATAAATTGCGAAATAAACACGTTCCGCGTTGTTATGGTAGCGCGATATTGGCAACGTTATCGTTTTTTTGAAGTGTCATCGGAGTTAGCAGATCACCGCGATATTGATGCTGGGTCTATATTCAACAACAATACGTCCTTGTAATATTGACTTGATTATTTTTGTCGTTGTACATTTTGCTGATGATCCGAGTAAATTTGGGAATTTTGTCACCGTCACGCAACGACATTTTCTTCTTTAATAATCAACTGTAGTCAACCGCACTACAGGCGTTACGTCCCCCTCATGGTGCTTAGGCACTGTGCGAGAGGGAACGACCAAACGACCAGTACCCTGGAATCGAAATTTTCGAAAGCCCGCGCCGGGAATCGAACCCGGAACCGCCGAAACCAGTCAGTCGCTAAACCAACTGGGCTACGACGAGTCGAACTGTACAAGTAGAATTGTTTTTCTCGTCAATTTAGCAAAATCACACACGTAAATGCAGCAATAAAAGGATATGTGAAATTTTTTTAAAAAATAATTATCTCTTTCGGATGTACAAGTGAAACTACCAGTACAAATTATACAACTGGCTCAATAAATCAGATACATGCAGTCAATACAGAATCTGCCTCGAAAAAAAATATTAATGTGATCAGCGGATGAACTAGGAATCACGACACAATGAACATTTAAAAAGAAATATGTTTTTAGCCCATGTGAAACAAATACAATAAAAAAAAACTTTTGGAAAAACTGCAAAAAAAATCAAATGCGTCGGAAAGTCAGAATTTTCGAGCCAAGTCATTTTCAGCATGTTGTGGAAAGAAAGGCTTGTACCCTACAGATTTTAACTTTTCGAGTTTCGACAGAAATATTGGCTTTGTCAAATGTGCTTTTCGGAATCGCCCTCGCAGTCGAGCGCTATCTCATTCGGCGACTCGGTTTGGCAGACCAACAAATCATTGGCCAACCCACACCCACACCGACCGATCTCTCTAACTCAACTCTCGCTTCTATCTGGCTCATGCGCTCCACCTAGCAGATGCCGCATCAAGATGAGCGCTCTCTCCTCCGTCCGCACAATCGATCATAATTCGAGAAGCTAATAATAATTCTTCGGCGAATAGGACGAATGCGGGCCGACGGGGGAAACGAACACGATCCGATATCCCCCGTCCCCCACATTATCCTTCCGAGACCCCCAACAGTAAACGGGACACTTTTTTCCTGAATGCTCCTTAAAAAAAATAACATCAACAAAGCGTAAGTTTTTCAAGCGGATGATTCACAATGCAGACCCATTGCAATTGCGGATCACCCTACAAGAACTACAAGGATTCTAATTCACGCCGGTCTAGGATGGTAGAAAAGTAGAATAAATCATAAAATTAATTGCCAATACTAACCAGAATGTGAAATTGTGTTTCATGGATCCGGTTCCGAACTACAGTCATATTTTTAAAAAAATTTAAACTAGCCGAATAGCAAATATGTGGGCTCGGCGTCTCAGGAGGTTACACGAGGTGCTGGCGTAAATAGAGCATAAATAGTTGGTGCTTGTGCAAATCACAATTGCCTGCCGGCCCGCATCGGGGTGGCGATACATTCGGCGGGTGGGCTAGACGCTCGAATCATTCATTTATCGTTTCCATCGATAACCAATAAAGTCGACGTAAAAAGAAGATAAAAATAACAATAATAGAAAAGTGGCGCGGAATGGAAACTGCACACGGCAAAGAGAACAGAACATAAGAAATACTTCATCCATTACTGTTCACCGTAACATTATTCCATTGTGAAATCGAATACAATAAGTTGCCGTTTGGCTGTTCAGCGGGAGATAAATCAATAAGAACGAATGGATTGGTGACAACTTTGAATTGTATTGAAATCAAATTAAGTAAATTAATTGAAACAACTAATGAGGACAAATATAGAAAACGTCCTCCTCATCTGATTAATTCAAAACAGATTCATCGTAATTCTATTATTGGTGAACCGCAGTAAATAAAGCAGCATTGAGCTTTTAAAAATGTAAAGGAACCCTTAAAGTCATGCAGCAAAGCTGAACGACACGGGGGAGCTTCTATTTACTGTGCGTGCAATGCTCGGCAGCCGACTTAGAAATATTCAGGGGCACTTTCATTTCATTCACCACTGAATATGTTGAAAAACATAGCCAGCATTATAAAACATTGAAACGAGTTGTTCCAAAAAAACGAATCGTTTTATACAAAGATGAAACCAGTCGTTTCCATCACTCGGATTTAATTGAAAATGCCAACTGACGGTCGCAAAAGGGCTATTTAGTTCATGTTATTGTCGGGTTTGTTGTACCGGGAGTAGAAATGCGTGTCTGTAAGTTGTGTTCCCGGAATTGGGTCATGACAAATCGGTGTCGCGAGAAGAGGCCACATATCGCTCCATCTCCGCGAGCTTCCAAAATGGCGCGTTGTCCATTAGAGCCATAATTGGGACGGACAGTTTTTCTCAACGTGACCGGTCGTGGTCGTCGCGAGGCATCCGTTGCGGAGACACACACACTGCGAATCCTTAGAAATAGAGACATGCCGTTGACGTCTTTGTCGGAAATGGCGCGTCCGCGCGATCTTGTTATCGTCTTGAGACCCTCATCTTAAATTCAATCCAACAATGAACAATTGATAATTTTTTTAAAATATATTCATTGATCCCAAATTAATAAATATTAAATCCATTTAATAAAAAATAATAAATAATAAATCGCAAAGCATTTTTCGAAACTGGGACACACTTTGTTTTCTCGCAAAACTAATCCAAAAATTCCGTGACGTCATGCCTGTACAATTTACGATTACGCTTTGTGAATATGGGTGATAGTGAGGGCATCGTCAATTTTGACAATATATTTTTTAAAAATCACTTCATTCTTTGTGACTCGTGAATTTGATGAGTAATGACTAAGCCAATTGACAACGCCACCTGCGCCTACTGGAAGTTAAACTGAAACAGCGTATTTTGACAAAATATTATTAAATTGTAAAAGAGAACCGCTTGACGAGAAACAAAAACGTGGCGAAGAGTTCGATGAACAATAATTCAGAAAAAAATATGGAGATAATTATTCGGGAAAATTTAATCAACGCGTTCTTTTTTCTGGTATATCTTGTTCGCACTTTGTTATTGCGTTAGCGGTTATGCATTCTTGGAAAATAGTATCAACTTTAATTGTTTTAATTTATTTATGACTTAAATTGAACAGATAAGATCTCATGAGGATGTGATGACTAGTACGAGCACAACGGCAGAGCACTCCCAACGAGACTTTCACTTGTCAGCCCCGGCGGCCGCCACCGCTACAACAAGCTGGGGCGCGTACCCAAACGGACGTATATATGGCGCTAATTTAAATTGACGTCACGACGTCCGTTCCTCTTCGACCTCCTCCTCCTCCTCCTCCCCACTCTACCTCATCCATTCTCCACCCACCATCACTTCCCCACGCACCCGCGCATCAACGGACGATTGGGTACAAAACTTGGACGTGCTTTATTTGCGGTGGCGTGTGGCCGGCATGCCACTGCGCATGCGCGGATCGATAGACGCTTTTGCCGGCACACGACTCGGACAGCAGAAGGAGCTGCTGGGGGAGGGTCAGTGTCGATTCAGAAACGCTGTATCAACCCGCTTTCCGCCGAGTTGTTTAAAGCTAGAAGGACATATTCAGAAACGAACATCTTATTTCCTGAGAACATCGAAAACTTAAGAAATAAGGGCACAGTCGAGTGTTGATTTCGCAATTTTTAATTAGTGATGACTTAATGGTACACTATGTTGGTACCTCATTTCGAAAATCAGAATCTTTAACAACATTTGTTTATCCTAGACGAAAAATATTTCTGTTCAGAGACGATATTTTCGAGGAAGTTTCCATTGTAAGAGTAGCGCGCAATCAGAAATGATTGTCCCGTCGATTGCTCATTAGGTGCATCTTTTGATCCGGTGACACGCCAAAACGATTACATTGATTTTGATCCATTTGAAATTGAACGCTTTCGGTCAACGACATCAAAAGTATCGCGAATTCCAGACATCTGACTCATCTGGAGGTACTCTGTATTTGCTAAGTAAGTCCACCGGTCATTTTTCCTAGCCTAGGCAAAACATCATACTCAATGAAACACTTCGCCAGTCAATGAAATTCGCCGCACTAAAGCGCTTTCACAAACACGCTCTGAGAAACGACGAGAGAAAACAATCAGGCTCCAAAACATGGTGCGTCAGGCAATAATTACCAAGCGGTGGTCCCAAGAGGAGAGAGAGAGGGCCTGCAGTTTTGACTGTCTAAAACGCTCCTATCTCAATAGCGATAAAAGCCACAATATTGGCGATGCAATTAGGCGTATCAAGGCCCGTCTATTTCCACGCACGTCGAACCGATTCATAAACCAAACACCGTTTTCCCGAATTGAACCACTTGAGTGCGCTGAAGCGCTCGCACACGTGATCACACAAGGGGGCAGGGTGGTGGGGGGATGTAGCGGAGGCAGAGAGAGAGAGAGAGAGCGAGAGACCTATCTCTGTATAATTATTAAAACTTCCCTAATTAGAAATGAAAAGTTGGACCGCGTAAGCGATGTTATCGCCGACCGGAAGGGGTCATTAAGACGCGATTTAATGCCGCGATGCGAGGCGTCGGTCGCCGTGTAATAGCCGGGTTCACGGCGGGCCAATGTTCACGAGACTGGCGTCCAATCTGGCCTTAATTGGCAGGTGAAGCGGAAATACCGAACGATTCACCCACCCACCCATACTCAGTGAGAGGCGCACACCGCGTAACCTACAATAGTTACACGCAATAAATTGCATGCAACTTCTCTTGCGCCCTCAAACATGTCGTCAATAATTGTGGAGGGTTGACAGTCATCGCTCCGCCAAATGCTGACGTCCCGTGGCTACTAAATCTCCTTATAAGTGGTTATAAGAGGTTATTCGCCATTTTATTTTATGGAATCCAATTTAGAACTCCAATGTCCGAAGCTAGTATAGATCTTGACGATTACGTTGATTATCCGAAATTATTCGGCTTCACTCGAAAGTCCCCGTCATGTCAGCGAAATGTTTTTCTTGTGCCGTAAAGAACTGGTTTTTAATTTATTTTATAGTTTTTTTAACGCTTTACAATTAAAATATCTAATCTGTTTAAAACACAAAAGCATTTTATTCCGAATTTGCCAAATAGATGACTCAGGTATTAAACGGTATACAAATAGGAGATATGGAAATGTAACTGGCAGCTTTGGTAGCACGTGATAGTGAAAGCGCCATTTTGGAGAAGTAGAGACGTCATATTTAAATTTTCTATCGAAAGGTTGTTTTTTTAAGAAACTTTTAAATGGCTAATTTATCTAGAAATACAGAAAATTCAGACTTTAAATTTGGTCACTAGACTACAAATTAGAGGAACTACCTTCAGCTAAAATTTCGTAAGTCGTTCGTAAGTTAAATCCCGAATGGACAGATTGAAACTAAGGATAATTATGATTAATGGCAAGTATTTTATTCCGACTTTCATAATATGCTCGTTGAATAAAAAGGGATAACTTTTTAGTTGCTGTACCTTATTAGAATTATTTTTATTGCAACAGTATTGCCATCCAAATATATTACCATGTTTGCTCGCACATTGAAGGGGGACGCAAATATAAAATTAAATTTTGGACAGGACCGGTAATCGATTATCTCAACAAATTGGTACCTGCTCATTAATTGGCCATAACGTGGCCGGGGCTCTTCTCTTGATTGCCTGGTAATATATTGTCTGGTAAAAGAAATCGCCGATTCAGTTAGGCATGACTGCGTCTGAATGAAAATTCAAGAGGTACTTCATTCAATTCACTGTTTTGACTGCCATTCTTTTTAGAACTTGGCTATGAATAGCCAAGCTTCTATGCGGGGACCAATAATTCAAAGAGCCTTTTCCGATAACGAATCTCAATACAAGTACGTTCAAGCGAAAATCCTTATTATCAAAATAGTTGATATGGACTTCGTCGAACCAAGCTGTAATGGGAATTTCCCATCAACAAGTTTAAGTTTTACCCGAAACTTTACTTTTCAAACAGTGTCTTCAAAATCTGTTCTCATCGTTCGCTACACACCGGCGAATAAATGAAATGCAATTCTCCACCGTCAAAGCAGTCAACGGAGAACAATTTATTTTCATAGATATTAATAAATTGCTAGATGGCGCTCGGGCAAACGGAGCGACGTTTATAATATAAAATTTGCAGGCCTATCTATATGGCATTGGTTCGAAAGGTGACGAAAGGCGCTGATATCGACGAGATAATCAATTATCGATGCAATTGTCAGCAGCCAAATTAATGGTCATACTCATAATTACGCAGCGTCGATGTTTTAGGAAGCGTATCGACAATGATCTGAGAGGCCAACTCGATTTTCCAAGGAAAATTAATTATTTATGATGTTTCATGCATGACCCCCTTTGCTCAATAATTTCTTGAAAATGGCTTGATGTTTGATGCAGCGATACTTGATTGAGCGGGGGCACTGTGTTCTTTATTCACGCGTAAGGTTGCCTTTAGCGAAAACTCGAAATTGCTTTCTGCAAATACCGGGAAGCGGCAGATAAATTTGTTAACAATTGGTGCGAGAATCGTACCTCAATGATACGTTTCAGATACAGAGGGTGGGGGCGAGGGTGGTCTGCACAGGATGAACGGATTTCTTTCCGCGAATCGTATGAATAAACAGTCTTCAATAAACATGCTTATCAGAAATTATTCAAACATGCATTTCTTGAACAAAAGTTTCAAATATCTAATTAAACATATCGAACAGGTATTTTAGCGATACGTGTACGTTAAAAAAAATATACCGCAAAAGGTTTCATTTTCTCTTTTGAATTTTTCTTGTACATGGCAAATGGTGTCCTTCTTGGAAAATTCCCTAACAGTTTGTTTTGAATGCGAAAACCAGGCTTCTGTTAGCGAACCAACAGGAAAGAAAGATTAATAACATCAATAACAAAAAGTGGTTGTGTGCGCTTATTGGAAAACATTTAAATTCATATTTTACGGCGACATATGTCGAAACGTTTTTATATATCGTCATAAATCATTACACTGGTCATGACTAACGATATTGCGACCGATAGGGGGAGCAGTGAACATTTTCGCTGTGTAATTGGGCGTTCATTGTCGTGCGAAAAAACTTTGAAATCTCTGTGCAGCTTAGCTGGTCATTGGATAAGTGCATGTTGCCGAATAAACGCAGCCATTACAAGAGAAGTAGTTGATGTTTCGCGATAACTCTTGCGAGGCCGTAACGAGGGTAGGCGGGGGCGGATGGTTCTTGTAGAAAAAGGGATACAACTGATATCTCCCGAATCGCAAACATCTTTATCTTAATTCTCAATGCACATAAGAGGTCGAAATTAATACAAGTATTAAGGCAAATCATACTTGTATCAACTTCAGATTGTATTATGAACGGCGATCTTAATGAGCGCTTACCGGTTTAAATCTGAAATGGTGAATTCGGGACAGCACCGAAAGAAAGACGAACCGAGATTTAAATCTGTGAATTTTTCCTCCCGAAATAATCGATAATATCGACACCAAGTGTTAGACGTTCACGTTGCACACACTTTCCGTGCCCCAAAATAAAAATCTTAACCACCTAAAGAAATATGAGGGGCATGAATGCCCAGAACCAATTGCCGATTGTCGAACAAATATCGATAGTTTTGTTTTTGTTACGGCCTTGACTGGCGTCGTTCTAAATAGGCACGCAGTACTTAAGAGGGCAGGGGGATGGTGGTGGGTTGAGGGGGGTGGGAATGGCGTCAAGTGGGTGAAACGTTCGTCGATGGCAACGACGGGAAGAAAAAAAAATATGGACCCCGGCTCCATGTTCGCCATCAGCCAGCCGCAAATGACAATTGATTAATGAGTACATTGTGTTGGGTCGCGCCAGCTAAAATGCGCTAAAAGATCACTTCACAAACCCCGATGAACCGTTCACGGACTTCGCATGTGGCGCCCCCTGTCGGTCAAACCCCGTCGTTAGTTTGGATCTCGTCGACTTGTCGTTGTATCGAAACCCAAATTCCCAAATTGGCATGGATGATTGGCGATAAATGTACAGAGATTCTCATAAGAACTATTTTATTGACCTTACACCAGCGTAGCAAAGTAACAAAAGCGGATATCGTGGAGTTTACAGAATGTCTCACATTTATCCATCGAGAGGGTGTCAGTGACTTGAATGACCACATAAATATCTACGCCCTCTAGTAAGAAAAAGTGTTCCAAATTAAATCTCGTGTTTATAAGTTCGGGGGACGATACACCGCGATACATCCCCCGCCAGGACCAAAACAAAACTTGTTCTGACGGATGCATGTTGTTTATTCGGTAAATTAGCACGGCTTGCATTGCTTTAGACGTTTCAAGAAGTCTGAGTTGGCGGCCATTGTTTCGCCGCAGCGACTGACGCGACCTCTGACATCACTTGTGAGAAACAGCATAAGTGACTCCAAGGTATTTCCGACGACTCTTCACGAATATATTGGCAAACAGATCGTGTTCATTTTGGCTATTATTAACCAACTACAGAAATGCCAATGCAGGTTCAGAACAAAATCTTGGTAAAAGACCAATTGATGTTTCCAATTGCAAAGGACGCCACGTGGCAGTCTGCGCTCTGGTAGACAAGACATCAACCGTAGCAACATTTTATGTGCCCGAAAACTGCCAGAGGGAGTGGTGATTGCTAAAACATTTGATTGCTAAGTTCAGGGGTGGTGGAAAAGAGTTTCTGTGGTCCCTCCTTTGGGAACGCCAGCGCTCCCGGCGGACAGACGCGGAGACTCTGCGGGGAGACCGGAGAAACAAATGCACGATGTCGCCAGCAAAGAGGGTCGCGCCATCAACGTCGTGGCAACTGTCCGCACTAATTAATGGGATAACATTTCCACTGTCGTCCCTTCTACAGTCGCCAAAAAAGATCGGCGCGCAAATTGGTGCAACAAACCTCGTTGAAACACACGCACCTGCATACAACCATTTGTCATAGCTGAAAAACAAAAATCAGAAAATGTTTATATTCGTATGTTTTTATTAAAACTCATTCAACTATTTTTTTTTATATCACCATCGTAATTTAGTTGAATTTAGTGTTCATTCGATTGAGAAATCAATAAACACACAATAAAGAAATAGGAGGTGCTCAGAACGAATGGTGACCTCAACAAAATTCTAATATTTATGGCAGCCATCGAAAAGCCTAACACATAGGCTAGAAATTAGAACTACTAAATTTATTTTAATCCTTTGAAACAAAAATTGAAAAACTATCCGATTACTGAATTTCACATCAGGAATTGTTACATCATCCAAGAATATGCGTCCATTGAAATGAAATTGGTGGTATCGAGTTGTGCCAAATTTTTAACTGGCGACATCTCGCTAACCGTTTTCGCAATTTGCGGCCGGCCACAAAAATCCATAATGGCGTAAGTTATCCTGCTGGGAACCACGACCACATTTCACGTCCATCAAAACAAACAGAGAACTAAACATTTTTATAAGAATTGGTGTTCTCAACTCGGAATGCTCGAATTGTATGTCTTAATGTTCAGGTCGTTGCGTCGGAGCACCGATGACGCTACGCGCGCTCAACCGTTCTATTTCGAGAAAGTTAAGAGGCTCTTAAGGGTCTACAGAAGATATGACCGGCACACAAAGAGTCCATTTTTTTGGAGACCCTACATAAATTTTCGTGCCGCGGCATATTAGACCTAACAAGCTCCGAAGTTATTAGTGGATTAAAGTGAAGAATATTTTTTTCTTTTTTTGTCTAGGCTTACTGTCTGAGCCAAGGAGCCCGATTCTTGTCACGCCATCCCCTATGTGCAGCAAATCTATTGGTGGCGTTCCAGATAATCAATTTGTTCGTTGCATCTACTCCGTAGCATATACTCCGTAGATTGGGGGTGACCAGGAGAACTATCAGATAGTTTGTTAGGTTACCGCTCGTTAGATGTTCTCAGCGCTCCAATAACGGTGAAATGGAATTTGGCAGACTAGCCGCCACTAATGGCAGACTAGCCGCCACTAAGGCGACAATAACTGCAACCTGATATTACAATCACACATTACGAAATGAGCGCCACCTTATGTTAAAGCGGCGCCCATGATCTTTTTTTTCTTTATTCCTTTTATAATCAACTAGTAATTCCTGTTGAACAGGTTACTGAAAATATCCTAACTCAAAACAAACAAAAAATACAAAGTAATTAGCGAGTTTGATGTAGCTAGTCGTGAAATAAAGATGGAAAAAATCAAAATGAGCGAGTCAGTTGTATTAATTTTTGTATACATTTTTGCACCAATGTTTTAATGAATGAGTACAGAATATATTTTTTTTAATAAACTTAATATTTCTCTTACAGCACTGTATGGTCTCAGCAATCTTAAAATTCGATCCGTGTCGCTTTCACCATCTAACTTTTTCGTGACACGAAAATGTAAGTTTGAATGTGAAATGGAGTTTGTGTGCAACCACCCTTAAAGCTTTTAAGTAATCGCGCAATTACCTGGTAGTAAAAGGTCCCTCCCCATCTCTCTTTCCCCATTTGAAATCCGAACGTTCCAGCTGTTGAGTAGATAAAATACCGCGTTTGCGTTGGGCCATTTCGAAGAACTTCGAGTTGGTGGCGTGTTCAACTATCGCTCCCATTTCTATTGCACTATAAAGCGCTCACCTAACGGAGGACCATCGAAATTCCCGAATGAAAAACGAGGACCAGAAACCACGCGAACCTATTGTCGATTAAACAATATCAAGTTCGCGCCAGCCATTAACGACGGAGTAGAGCACGATTCCGAAACAACTGAAAAACCATCTATCCGATACGCCTATCCGACTGAGACCCACTTTCCTAGCGGAAAACATTTCCTGGAGTTTCTCCTGGAGAGACATTTCCTGGAGAGAGATTTGCTAGCAAAGGTACTTTTTTTTTTGTCTCACTGAGGCAATAGAGGCTCGTATGCATTACGCGATGTAACACATCAATTTCAATTCGAATTATAAAAAATATAAAGTAATTATTTTTTAAGAAGATTGTTGACCATCTGCTCAACATTATTTTTTCTTTCAAAAACTATTTGTTTCAAAAAAAATTTTTGTTGTGCGTTTGTCATTTAGAAATTATGCCCTCTGCTCGATGTGCCTATGTTTGCTGCCCCTGGATTTCCCGAAGCGAGCAACCAGGCGCAGGTTCAATGCTACGTGTGATTGCCAACAAATTTCGGCAAATCCACTGACATTCAAAGTGGATTCTGTTCGTAGATTCAAAGTGGTCCTGGGTCTCCGGAGGATTTGTAGACCTGGCGTTGTTCATAAACGTGACCCGATAACAAAATGGAGAAGGAAAACTTGACACGTTTCCGTCTAAATCGTTCGGCAGAAGTTGGTCTCAAAACGAAACCTACGAGGAAAAGGTTTTTGTTCAACACTAACATGGCAGGAGACAAGTAAGAGCCAACCATCAAGTAGCATTCTAAAGTCGAAGTCAACAAGAAAGTGTCGTTTGGACGCTGGATGTCCCCAGCTTCGATTCTACTTCAACAGTGACGAAGACGTCCAAAATGGGTTCTGCAAATTTGAAGAGAATTATTTCGTAAATGATAAAAAATTTGTTGTCTGCTATGTGCTCAGACAATAAAATTTACCATTTCAAAATAAATCTTGATTTATTTTTCGATTTCAACAGTCGGAAGACAACATTCAAGTGATCCATTTTGTTGTACATGGGGGTCTGCTAATATAATTCTTAAGTCTGGATAATTTTTCAATGACTAACAATTCATTAAAATGAATTTAATCTAAAATGGAGACCTGTGATTAATTGCGCCCCTCTGCCAAAAGGTCACACCGGTAGCTAACTGCAGAGCAATGAGTTGATCGATTGAAACTCCGTTTTGCGTCCACTAATCAGTAATGAGGCGCAGTTCCAATTGGATATTTCAACGAGGACTTAACTCACTGCTCAATTCAGTGAATGTACCAGCGAATGAGTAGAGCCTATCAATAGCTTGGCTCTAGTTATGCTAAATTTTCCAAAATAGTCATTACTATAGGATACTACTGGCCAGCTGCACGTATTAAATGTCAAGAGTTTCCCACAACTCCGGCACATGAGATATTCGCCCCTCCTCTCCATACATACACAACACAAAACTATTTAAATAAAATTCTAATTTAAGAATAGTCGACACTAATTCCAACTACACTACGACACTACGACACTACGACACTAATTCAAGGTTTTCGTTCACCATTATAACCAAGCTTATCGCACCTACTTGCACGTACAACTTCCAATTACGTGATTATCTCGCGATAAAAGCAATGCGAGGAACAATGCGACCCTGGCGTCAACAATTCGAATCGATTTGGAACGATTTCTTTCAACTGCTGCCGATTGTGAAACAATTAATATTTATCGAAAACGTTCACACCGATATCGCATGTTTAATGATTTAATAATTTCTATAATTAACTGTGCATCGATCAATTATTATATATTGTTTTAATTCACAAGGTGACAAGGACTTCGTTTTCAACTGCTTCCGTGTTATTGATATGTTTGATAATATATAGAAAGGAATACCCACTTTCTCGCATAACACGTAAAATGTTTGTTCGTCGCAATATGCCTGGTTTCCTTTTTGCTTTTTTAAAAATCCATCGAAATCGGGCAGGTAAGAACATGGGCATCGTCATGTGTTATTCTCTGAATCGGTCCAACCCTAATTCGTACATGATCGTCTGACTGCTCATTTTAAAGTTTAATTCAACATGTCAGACAGCGGAGATGGTTCATTTTATCTCTGATACTTGCCAGACCTACATGAATGAACACTGAATATGTACATGTGCGTGTATATTTCGTTCCAGAACAGATAAATCCCATAGCCCAGTGGTGTCAAAACATCGGCAAACGCCCCCGAGTATTTCAAGTTTGCGCCAGCTTATAATCTCGACGTGCTTGCAATTCACATGTTTAGATGAAATGAGTATATATTTATGAAGCGATATGAAGAATTTAATTTATTCTCTTGATAACATGTGCGATTGTTTTCATTAAAAACAAAGAATTAATTTTATAAGGAAATCGCGTACCCTTCACATCACAATTTTTGCTCTAATTAGGGATATATAAAAATAATTAAAGTCTGGCAATCAGAGCGGACGTCAGTCTGCCTAAACTACCGCGAGCGTCCGACGCTGTAACGAGAGAGAAGCGGAAAGCACTGTGTCCATATGTGGGCACCTACTGCAGCGCTCGCTTTCCTGAAGCGCACCTGTAAACACGGAATCTCGGGAGGATAAACGTTTAATTATTAACAGTTTGTACTCCCAACATTGTAACTAAACCCGACAAATTGAGCATTTTAATTGTCGCTAAAAAAAAGGATAAAATAAATAGCCAATATACATATCTATTCTTCCCTTTCGGTTGGCCTTATGACGCGCGTATAAACATTGAAACTTTTCTCCGCGACGCTCCATCTATCTCAGTTAATCTCAAATTGGTGGACACAGGAGGATATCCGCTGCACGGGCACATCGCGTCGTCGCCATAGCAACAGATCCATTTTACTCGCATCTAATTCCAGATTAGTTCATCCGCGTCTACATAGACGATCTAGATAAGAGCTCGGCTCATGTATATCCAGCGAGCGCTGGGTGGTGATGGTGGTGGGAGTGGGGGGTGGTCGTAGGGAGGAAAAGAGAAAGCAGTCGGCAAATTCACCTTTTGTTAATAGTGTATAATTTCCTGGCCATAAAGCCCGGCCAATATAGACGGATACGCCACCAGACAAGCACAGGCTACAATCTATTTGGAAACCCCATTTGGCCTCAAACGAAATAGATCTTGCTCGCGCGCCCCAAACGATGTGGCAAGCGATGTGGGTGGGGTGGACTCCCTCGGGGGGCCCGCCAACACACTGGAGGGTCTTCCATCAGCTATGATTCAATCGGGACACACGAAAACAGCAAACGCTTGAAACGCTGACAACAAATATTTCCGTCGACATTAATTAATTCACAGCAATTTCCGGGTTTCATTTTCTAAATTGGTAAACTAATTTAGGACCAGAGATTTTTGATGGCATGGATGAAGATTATTTTTGAAATATCAGAAATGCAAATTAAAAATTATCAATGACAAAGGTAGGATTTCTTCGTTGTGTATCGAAATAATACGCTTTTTAACTGTTTCGGTGGCTCCTGGCTTCTAGAAACCCCCCATTCACTTCAATGGAAACTGAGTCCGCCCCCGAGGCCATGCGCAGCCATGGCTATTACATTATATTGATTTAGATGTCAGGAATTTTGTCGTGTCTATCTAGCCGACTATAAATGTTCTGTAGCGCGCGTTCGTTTGTACTCGTATATTACTGTATATATATAAATATATATATATAAACGGCGGTTTCGTCTCCATAGGTTACTCGAAACGAGACGAAAAACGTCGCTTTGGTGCCGCGCCCCCTTAGACAACTCACCCCCCACAACCCATACCACCGCCACCATACACAAGTATGTGTAGACGGAATTGCCTATCGCACTTTTTGGTATTACCAGGAATTGGAAATACAGGCCTGAATGATCTAAATCGCTCAATCGACATTCCGTGAAGTAAGTAGGCGACAGATCTGTTCATATCATGCTCAAGGGAGGTTATTGTTATTTTTTGTTCTGTTTCCTCCGATGACGGGATGCAGACCAACCCCAAATGTGTAACGATTGAGCAATTCGCAAATCCTTGACGCGACACATTTATCTTTTTCAATCTCTTTTCTATTCTATGATTTTTAGAATAAGATTTCATATTTTTGAGCTTTTAAAAAGTTTCTGTTTCGAGAAATTTAAATCATTGAAATGCATTTTGATTCTTGGCATCATATCAACATATCTTGAAAAACGCCCTCCTCACACTTCCATCCGTGTGATTCAGGCTAGCATTTATAATCCTCATATCCTTAGACCAACAAAGGTTTCGAGTGGCATAATGGTTAGAATGCTTGTCTTCAATGCACGTATTGTGATACGTGTCTGTACGATATCAGGAGACTTAAAGAATCCTCTCTTAGGCAGCCTAGGTTAGGCAAAATTACCAGGTCGCTCCCTGGATGTGAGCTTTAGTGTGAACCTCCTTAACAAACATCATTAATTAGACCAACAGGGTCAATTAATTCTCATTTTCAGTTAAATACTAGTAGTAATTCGAAAGGTTTTAATTTATTTTAAACATTTCAGGCCAGGTGAAGACCCACGCACACCACTGGCCAGTTGGAGGCCGGCGGTATTCATGTTCTTCCATTTCCTGATGTTCACCATGTGTCCAACCTATGAGTTTCATTTCACACTGATTGAGTACGCTTGGTCGTCCACTGCATTTAAATTCTAATTCCAAGAAAATTGGCTGCAACTTGTTTAGTCGACTGTATTATGTGTGGTACTGGTGGACGAGACGCTATCCCTGTATCGAATAAACACAAGCTGCTCTGTTCTATTATCGATTCCAAGCTGCTCCAAACCGTCCGAGTAATTCAGAATGACGTCACAAAAGAAATGCATTACAATTAATCCGTAAAGCACCGAAATTGACGTTGCCAATAAAAGCAAATTTTTATGGTGTCCCACAAATCCGTCTCGCACATCACATGACCTGAATTCTAATCTTGATAAATGATTGAGTCAAGTGGTTGTCAAGGGCAACGAGTTAATAAAGTCAAACGAGGAGATAGCTAAATTTTACGCGATAAAAACGAGGGAGGTGCCAGATTAAAAATCTCGCTGACGTTATATAGAAAATAAATAAATAGATGGTAATGCCGACGTCAATGTGGAAGTTTCATGGACGATACAAATATCTTTGGTTTTTTTTCAGTGACGAAATATTAAATTATTTAATCACGCTATGACAAAATGTGGTTTCCCTCCCCCTCCCCCGTGCTGCTTGGCGAATATGGCCTCTGTGCGTGACATTTATTGATGAATTATGGTGGCATTCCACAAAATCAGTTGTTCGGTTGCAGCTCTATTTGAGACTATTTTTTGACGAAATTTAGTGTTTACATTTGGAGGATCAGACGCCACTAGCGGAAACAATCGCACCCAGCCGGCATTCGCTAAATGACAAAATGTGCGCCACGTAGAGAGGAAAGTCGAGCCCAACTATTCCGGTATTTGAACAGACATCGCCAAAAACTATGAACTAAGTCATGCGTGCCTGGTTGCACACACGATCTCCTAAAAATAATATTTATGAATCCAGAATATTTATCTTCCTCCTTCCTATATGGTCCTCTCATGCAAAACCATAATCTTCTCGCCAATCCCTCCCCCTCCCCAAATCCCAACATTTACGACCTGTCAAACCCGCTGGGACTAAGTGAAAAATCCCAACCCCTTCTTTTCTCTTTCGTTTTTATGGGCCGCACATAAAAAGATCGCAATTCCATTGTTTACACTCTTTTTATTCACGGATTTCGGATCGTAAATCGTGAGTATACAGGGCCTTATACTTACGCAATCAGATGCGGAGTCCGGGGATCGGCCGATGCGAGGGAGGGAGGGAGGAGGAGGGTAATATGGCGAAGATGACATCGTCTTAAGTGAAGAGTCCCCATCCCATATCTTACGTCGCAACGGCAATGTAAATATCAAATTCAGAAACTCAAAATCAATTCAAAAAGTTGAAACAAGTACAATAAATTTCTCGATTGGATCCTGATAACAATTAAAATAAAACAGTTGTTATCGAATGTGAATTTCGGTTCTCTCGTAATTTAGTGTTGAAAGTGAAATTACATAAATTAATTTCTT
Organism: Mycogona germanica; assembly: GCA_034698785.1. NCBI lineage: Eukaryota > Metazoa > Arthropoda > Diplopoda > Chordeumatida > Chordeumatidae > Mycogona > Mycogona germanica. Next base: position 67,372 of record JAQGBY010000083.1, read on the forward strand.
AATTTTAATTTTTTAATAAAGCAATTGGATTTTCAAGATCCTGGTTCGCGATAATAAAGTTGCTCATTTAATTTCCATGATCTGTATTTCGGCCTATCGCATCAACAATGCGCTGGAGTCACTCTCGATCGAATGCGGACGTCACATCCGGTCTCGCTCAAACACGTTAGGCGAAAGCGTCATAAAAATTTACATTTCCGGCGAGCCGTATCAGCCATTACAATATCACGCGACACTTTAGCGCAATAAGTACCGCAAAAACAAAAAACCGTGTGTAGTCTAGCATCGCGCCGGGGATAAGTAAGACACGTAAAAAAAACGTCGACACAAACAAACCTGTCCAATTATGGCTGGAATTGCTGTAGCAAATCTGACTTCCGGCGTTTCCGTTCCGAACAAGGCAAGTCGCATTAATTCGTTAGAGTTCCTTTATCCTCCGCCGACCTGCGCTCATATGTATCTAACATCTGTCACTCAATTGAAATGTTCACATTTTAATTATTAATACCTATCGTTTGATACTTAGATTTGTTGCGGGCGACTGTCGCAGTGATGACGTCACGGCCCGTAGACGCCACGATGGCCTGTTACTAGGCCGAGCCCATGTGTGTTTTAAATTTGATTTTTCAATGTAATAATGTTGAGTACGTGTGGAGGACGACGGCGCTTACGAGGAGGAGAATTAACCGAACACAATAAAAGGATCCGGCGATGAAGACGACATGAGCTCTCTTTCACTTTTCTACGTAAATATAGGCTTAGTGGGGAAGTGTGTGTGCGTGCGCTGTGTGATATGGAGAGAGAGAAGGAAACATTTGTTTGGGGGCGTGATAGCTCCATGCAGAGAATTAATACCCCTCGAAATAATTGGGAAGCAAAATGGCGGCCACTGATGGAGAAAAATTAATTCATGTAGTCGGCTGAACAAGAATCTTTCAGCATTAAGGCGTACGGTATTGAGCCCGGTAATTACGAACGGGTAATAATAATAATGTATGGATCAATATCTCCAGAATTATTTCGAAAAGATTTGTTGAAATGTCAAATGAGAAACCCACTTACTTGAACGACGAACTCATTCGTACCAAAATTACAAAACCATTTTGGAGTTTGCCTATGAAACGAATAAAGAAAAAGATGTGCCAAATCTAGTCTCGGAGGGGAAATCTCTAGAAAATTTATTTCGCGACACAACAAAAATTGTACTAAGTCATATCTTGCAAGCGTGGGCGTGTTTCATACAGTGCCTCGTTTGCGCCCGCGCTATGGTGGCTGGGAAAAACGAAGTATTTATGGAGTCCGCGGCGACGTGTATTAACAGCGACGAGAATTATTAATAACAATCATGCAATACACATGCAGTGTATATATATAAATATATATACGGACGAGGAAAGAGCGACGTAATTACGCCACGAATCAGCATTTCTTCTCACGCGTACGCATGCATAACCACGAGCGCATGCGCAATGGGCACCCTTGCCACCGAATTAGTTTCCTACACTTTCACTCTCCCTGAATCCACCTCCCCCTCTCGGCTACAAATGGGCATGCCTAAATTAACGACGAAACAAAAATTAATAAGTGCTCGGGAGATTCACATGTATATTCGGCGAATTAATCGCTCTCTGCAACCGAAAATCTAAACGCGCCGGCGAAACGCAACACATAAACACACACACACACGAGCCCTCCCCACCACCAATGAAATGACGTCGCTTCAACGGCGACGTCTATATCGCGATGACGTCATTGCCTCACCAGTGGAACTCACGCGCTACCACATTAGTAAGATTTTTCGTAGCCAATGGAGACTTCATAGATCGTCTGTGAATAGACGCAAATTGCCGAATGGGAAAAAGCCGCTTGTTCACACGACCTATTCAATATAAGCCGCACAGTTAATCTTCCACTCAGGAATAATTAGTTACGGTTAAACCAAATAAAAATAAAGTTTCTTCTCAGTGGACAAATGATGGCGTCAATTATTTAAAAGAAAATGAAGGTTGTGAGCTCGATCCGGCCACTCCAATATTCATTCTCTCTGTGCACGACCGTCAATAGCGCCATCTGAGGACGCTCCAGGGACTCAGTTGGTGTTTCGTTGATATTTCAAGTACACCCTGATTGAACTCAAAGGCATGACGTCGGAGAGTAAGAAACTTTTCCGTTTCAGTAATGCGCAGACGGTGACGGATGTAGCACATCTTGTTACTCGGTCGCGTCCTCCGAAACTGCGCAATTGGGGTTCCTTGCCCGAAGCCAGCCTCTCATAGTCACCACCCCCTAAAACTATAAACCCAGACAGAACACATCGGGTGTTCGGCGAAATTCGATTCGGTATATTATCACAAAAGTCTTAACATTTGGCCTTCTCTTAGACACGCTCAATATATTAGCGCTCTTACATTTGGCCACTCCATCCTTTGAACGTTTGAAGAATGAAAATAAATCGTATATTTTGGAATCTCTAATCCACTCTTTAGTCGAGGTCTTCATACCGATCTCAATTTGATTATTTAAGACATACATGAAAAAGCGAAATGATTGTTCTGATTTAGCTATTAGCTTGAGATCAACTCATGCAATAGAAACTAAACGATAGCGCGCCAAGGGCACTAATTGGACAAAAAATAACCTATAAACAACTAAAAACAACAAAAAATCTACACCAAAATCTGATTATTCTTACTAAATAATTGAAAATACTCCCAGACATTTGAAATATTTTAAATAAAATATCTACTGATTTTAAATGGCCAAATTTGGAACATTAGATGACATAAAATTGTCGCAAAAAGTAGTTTGCGCATCCTTTCAACGGTGCAATACTATAAAATAGATTATGATAAATTTGGACGAGCCCTAAATTTCTTTTCTATTTGAATACAGATCAAGGGTAAGCTTTATTTGTATTCAAATGTTTTATTTGTAAGGCCTGTAGTGCGGTTGACTACAGTTGATGGAAATCAAACAAAAAAAATGTTTTGTCTAGAATTTAAGAACGCCCCTTGACGGGAACCGCGTAAAGAGTAATTAAAATATTTCAGATGAAGAATAAATATTTAATATATCGGTTGAATCGGAATTTAAGAACGCCCCTTGACGGGAACCGCGTAAAGAGTAATTAAAATATTTCAGATGAAGAATAAATATTTAATA
>JAQGBY010000084.1:0-70320 GCA_034698785.1 Mycogona germanica
TTTGGCATGGTGGTAAGAGGTGAGATCTCTTTGTTGATTGCTTTGTTTCGATGCTGTGAGTAAGTAGATTATCAGATTATCAGCCTTGGTCAATTAAATAAGAACCTTAAAAATGGAACAGTTTTTAATTGAACTTACAATCGAAATAAGTAGTGGTAAGTACTTTCGGAAGCATTGTATGAGTAGGTTTTAGTTTGCACCGGCTTTTCAAAGACAGTTGTTAAAACTGAAATATCATTTGTGTTTGAAATAATAATTAGTACCGAAATTTCAGTTTAACCGAGGCGTAAAATGCTTCTAAAGTTGAATATGATCCCAATGTAATTTCTATGATTTAATGTCATTACAATGACAATACTGCGTAGTTAGAAACTATCAATATATAACGATAGCTAAATTTGGCAATAATGTAATGCTTCTTATAATGTAAGCGATCATGACCACCAATGCACTGCTCACCGAAATCTTAAATATCTGCACTCCTTTCAAGGTGCAACTCAATAAGAGACGTTGCGCTCGAATCCCGGAAACGATTTTTCCAATCTGGCATTGCACAAGCAGTTCTTGTCGAACGCTTTTGTATTGTGATCGCTTTACGTTCCACCAAACATTTTGCAGTAAAGTTGTTGTTGTTCGTCTCTTATGACAAAAATTCGCACTATTGATTAGCCATGTGTTAAGACATTGCCAGTGAGTGGACACGGTGTTGGGTTACTGGACAATGGCATTATGCAGGCATTTTTTACGAGCTCGACCGATGTACGCCTAACGCCATCTATTTTTTGTGCACATCTTCCTTGTTTTTATTGTGGTTAGTTTATGTTGTCAATGTAAAACATAAAAAATCGAATTAATTACTAAACGCATCGGAGTAGAGTTGTATGCTCTTCACGACTGTTAGCGATCCCATGTAACTCATTCTAAGTGGTTGTGAATTCTGCCTTACTTCCATCCCATTTTAAAACCGTATCAGTTCTTATTATTTATCATTTTTTTAATTTGAGGCGTGCTCATTGTTGATTAGCTTCGCCAGTCCACGTAAGTCTCACGACCGCGTATTGCCCTCATCACCGTCTTCTGTGCCCTAAGCTAGCATCGGCCTCAAAATCTCCCACTCTCATCTGGCATCCCTGTTCCTCCGAGGACTCGTGGGCGGATATCACTCACCCCTTCCCTCTGTACCTGTGACCCACACTCTCGCCGCCTATTATGTACGTCTGGGCGTGATCGCCAATTACTACCGGCTCTGATAAGGTGCCACCTGATTGTTAGGTTTCTAAGTATTCTTTTCCCCCTATTTGACACGCTGATACTCAAACTACCTAACAAAACCGATAAAAATTATCCATGTGATAAAGCAATGCCAACGCCACAATTGAACATTTTTGCAAACGCCGATTTCTCGAGAGACTTTTCTTAAACAATTTTGCGTCTTCGCAACAACTTCGTTTCTTGGTGCTGTATCACGTAAATTTGGCACGACCATGTACCTTCCTGCGGATTTTCGAATTTCATTGATTTGGTGTCACTGCATTAAATGCATGGCAGTTGCAGCCTGATTCATTTGCTATTAAAAAGGCAACGCCAGGAACTGTATATAATTTTAAATTTAAATCGAAGTATATTTTTTGGAACTTTCTAACTTTATGTGTCTAGAAATATTATGTTGTGAAGTATATAGGATACATAACGATCCGTTCCCTTGTGAATTGATAAGCTTCGCCAGGTCGAAGCGCGAAAGCGTCTTTTCCTCTTTCTTCACTCTACTCACCTCTTTCACCTCTTGTAGCCTACATTTTCTCTTCTCGCTTCATGAATCGATTGGGAAAATTGATAAGCTGTATATTAATTACTGTAGGGGATGGGGGGGACGAGTGAGGTACATTTGCGGCAAGGCCAGTTCGAATCTTCTTTTCTTTCAAGACGCTTTAATATATTCAATACACTGTGTGTGCCCCAAAAAAAGGAGCATGTTAAAATTTACAATTAAAATTGGAAAACGTTATTCGAATCGAATGAAACTTGAGCATAATTAAGACAACTGTATCCCCTTTCGAATTCCGAGACTCAAATTTCAAATTTCAAATTTTTCACTATTAAAGTTGCCTTGACGGTGCCGATTGCCACTGCAATACGTCACTTTGTAGTGCGTTTTTGCTCAACTCTGCTGCAAAAATGCCGTTCAACTGAGATAAAAAATGTGATTAAATATCTTCGCCATGACAACAATTATGATGCCAAATAACTTCTTAACGAGTTTCCAAACAAAAGATGGATTTTAGGCGAATTTGAAGAATCTTTAGCGAAAGATGAACCAAAGCTAGACTGTTTACCGTCGTGAAACTTCTGGACGACCGCAGTTTGCAGATGGAGCATCGGTCCGCTTCTTTTGCGGATACTTTGTTCGGAAACTCGTTAAGGAGACATTTAGCTTCATAATTTGTTGTTATGTAGCATTTTTATCTAAGGTAAGCGGCATTTTTTCAGCAGAATTGAGCAAAAACGCGCTACAAAGTGACATATTGCAACGGTAATCGGCAATCGACAAGCGCCACACGAAATGATTTCTCTTATGATGAAAAGTTTCTCTTTTTTAATTATTTACATTTTTTTTTTGTAGACTTTATTGCATAGGGAAATATTAGCGAGTTTACAAAAGCATCGTAATGCGTTACTGCGGTAAAGTTGCACGCCGCTGTGTGAACATGATTCGCGTAATACGAGTATATTGCGAAAAGCTTTTCGCTTTTATATTAGTTTTTATTGTCTCGTGTGGGAATAATGTTTCGGTGTCAAGATCGTTTATCGATCTTCCATTTTATCCAGAACAGGTCAGCTTTTGTTATTTTGTCCGAATATTATCTTTCGAACTTCGGTTTTATCTCCGGATAGTACTGAAGCGCCAAGGGTACAACAATTTAAACGTAATTGCGAAAATTGAGCGTTGTTTGCTAAAATATTGATCAACTGCTTGATAGCACAGTGCATCATCAGAGACGCATTTTGCGAGAGATCTTGTATAAATCTAGGGCAACTATAACTATTACGAGCCTACTTCAAATGTCCGTCAAATGGTCAACTTGCCCAATACGTCTTCTTAATTTTTTAACAATTTCTTCTTCTCGATTAACAGCTGGCGGAACAAGAGAAGCATGCTCTGCGCCGGAAGCTGGAGAGTCTGGAGGGCGAGTACGATGCCAAGATGGCGGAGATGCAGACTGACATCTCGATGCTCCGACACGAGCTGGACCACCGGCAGCAAGCGGTCAAGTACTCGGAGAAGGAGCGCGTTTCGCTGGTCCACGAGCTCACCGAACAAAACCAGAGGCTAACTGAGCAGCTTAAGAAGGTGAGATGACCTGCCCCGTCAACATCCTTATTAGACTCGGTCCCCCCTTATCCCAGATGGGGTTTATCAGGAAATAAAATAACAGTAATTATAAAAGAAATCTTCATATTTTTAATATTAGGTTTTTATTTAATTAATTTTTAATTTCATGTGAACTGTCGACGTACAATGTATTTTGTGCAAGCATAATAAGACAAACAAAATTGTACATTTTTCTCAAGGATAAATTGAAGAAATTACAGTTATTATTTGTGCAATATTTTAATTAAAATTTGAAAAAATAAAGGTACATTGTTTCATTAGTCGGGAATAAAAGTTTTGGTTCCCAGTTTAAATTTCGTGTATTTTTTTCTGTTGCAGGCGTCTCAAGCTGAAGAGCAACTGGCCAATCAGATGAAGAATCTGCGCGAGCAGTTCAACACGAGACGATCCAACATGACCGACCACGTCAGCCAACTAGAGCTACTCAGAGAGGAGGTGAGCAATAAAAAATTAAGGTTCAGTAATTGATAAGTCGGCATGTAGGAAAATAAATGCGCGGTGTGTAGTTAGGGTCGAATCCGCTGACAGTCACTCGTTTCTATTCTGAGCAGATCAGCATTATCACGGAGAAGAAGGCCGACCTGGAGAGGCGGATCATGAATCTGGCCGAGGAACGGGACAGCATCTCGTTGACGTTGGACGAGACCACCGATCGCATCATCATGCTGGAAAGACAGACCCGTGAGCAGGAACTCAAGGTAAAGGGGAACCGAAGTCTCGATCTCGAGGTCAAGTGAAACAGAGACGCATGAGTTTCGTAATGTCGCAAGTCAAGCACGAGTAACAATTATGGACATAATTTATTTTGCATTATAACCACAAGGTCACCAAAATTAAATGGACCATGTTGCTACCTCTCCGAATCATGAATCAGAATTGTGTGGAGGATGCCGGCGGTAATTGAGAAATACTCTTACTGCATAAATAAATTCGTACGGACTCCGCGATGTATAACTATTTTGCTAAAATTACCCCACGCCAAGACATCTCTTATTTTTAAGAACAGATAAATTTCCAAATCAATAAAAATTGATCTAATAAATTCGTTAGCAAAAATAAAATCTTCGGCTCATAATTCGAAATGCTAGCATAAGCTGAATAGGTTTCCAGTTTTTCGATATAGGAAGTTGAAACGATTTCCGAAAATAAACAGTGCTTCCGAAAATGACTGATTCGACAAATGAAATATGCCTCTTGTGGGGCGTTAAATACTAATAAAAACAAATTGTTTTTTTATGACATTTACATGTATGTCACCACCTCCTGTCTATATTATTTTTTAGCCTTATCGTAACATACTACGCACGTAAAATGTCCTTGTAGTTTGTTTTTTGTGTCAAAAAAGTTAACACGTTGGACGATTTGCATCAGAACTGCGTGTACTATTAGGAGATTTCCCTTTCGTCTCGGCATCCGGTTATTGAAATGTAATTAACTGTAGCTCGTAAATTGGTAACTCGATGACGCGTGAGACAGTTACAAAACAGTCTAGCAGATGTCAACATGCATATAATGTATTTCTAGTCTGCACGTCGTGTTTCACAGTGAACGAACAACTTTCGATAGTAGTTTTGATTTTATGATGCCGTTAATATTAGTCTTCGCTGTTGTGGTATTGGTGGTCACGCCGTTGTACGAATTCAAAATTCAAATTCGCACATTTGCTTATAGTGGAAAGTCGAAATTCTGCGAAGTGCGACTAACATTTCGAGGTAAGGCGCAACTGTGACTGAATACTTTCTTAGTCAACATCAAATTATATTGAGGAGCCATTTTCATTTTCTTTAGTGATATATTTTCACAAATAAAAAAAACGATAACAAATTTCCGCACTTTTTTTTAGACATTTTTGTTTGATAATGTAGATCGAAATCCGAAATAATCTTATCAAAAATAGAAATTCACGTTATTCATTTTCTTAATGTGACAGCAAAATTGAATTCCACAGTTCCATTCTTGTATTCTGTTGGCCAATCATACGCAAGAAATAAATTTCAAATGAACTATTAGTTCTTTCTTGATTAAATTCCAAACAAAAAATGTCATATTTCTGAATAGGTTCGGACGTTTTTATCGTCCACCCAGTGAGTGCTATAGTATAAATATGGTCACTCACTTATCACTTATCAGTTTTTAAACAACCAGAAGTCTTAGGTAATGACCATTCAACAAACAGAAGTCATACCTAATGATCATTTATTTTCAGTAATAATTTACAACAAATAATGTACAATTAATTTTTAATTCTGTTATTACATGTAGTTGGTCTCAAAGGGGCAACATGAGTAGGCCTGTGGATTGACACTTTCTGACAAATAGTGCGCGTGTTCTAAAAAAAAAGGCTTAAACGATTTAACCAAGAGACCGGAGAAAATTCCATTAGGCTTAAACAACCAGTATTCTAATGAGTAGCAAAATACTTTCAATAATTGTCATTCTGATGCGCACGAGCGCTGCCACAAACTGCCGTCTCGTAAATTATTCGCCCACCCTTTTTCTGCCTCTGGAGAATGACCAGAGTGAAGCAGTAGGTCATTCACGTGCGGAAGTGACGTTAAACCGTGACGGATGGAGATGCGTGAAACCTAGGACGCCTGTTTTTACGTGAAACGCGTCAATTAAGAAATGGATCCAGCGAAATTTGGTGAGGGAGGAGAAAGACAACCTCGTCTCGCTCGTTAGTCAGTCACCGTGTAAATGGCGACACCAACATCGCGAGCTTCTTTCAAGTTTTGTCGCACGGATGTTCCACTTTTTATCTATTTTCCTCCCTTTCCTTTAGCGATGCGCCTTCCATTACGAATTGGACATGACGTCAGCATGTTCGGCTCACGTAAATACGTGTATCATTTACGTGGACGCGTTAGCGAGTAGAGCGCGTGTTGCGACAATGTGCTGCCGGATCGAGGTGATCCGTGGACACCTACGTCACTTCCGGCTGATCCCGATTAATAACGAGGCCTGCCGATGTTCTACAAAAACTGACGTTCAATAATTCGTCAAGTAGAGGATTAAAGAACCAGAAAGCTAATAAACTGTCTAAAGCAACAAGATGGCTGACTGCTACGAGTGCATCGATCTCTCAATGGCGAAATTGTCTCCTTGCATGCAATTCTCAATCATTTTGTTTGGTCACCTTTCGTTCATGCGTATGTAAAATGCCATTAGTTTCTGTTAAATTTTAACATTTTTAAGATCAATTTTGAATCCACTACTTTTTCTAACGCACCCAGACATCGCGTTTTGCGAACCTTAAGAATTCGAATGATGACGTCACGGAGTTGCACGCGCGCGCGAGGCCAATTCATAAAGAAAGGAAAGACTAACATGTGTGCCAAATTTTAATGGAATAAATTAAAGATTTGCAATTTTATGATTAAATTTCTAGCGAAAAGTTGTTTTTAGACCACCCTGTATGTCCAGAGACCGCTCATCCAATAGAAAAGGTTCGTTGCGATCTTACACGAAAACTGGTGATGCACCGAGATGACGCGTATCTGCCATACTTGTGTATAGGCACGTGTACGGGAGTCAACCGCTTCTAGACCTTTCATGTCGTTGGCGAAATCACAATCGCGCTCTGCCCTGGAAAGCTCCCCCTGATGTTGGCTTCCACGCTCTGCACGCGCTCCTACTCGCCTAGTGCAGTGATTCTTTAACCTTGTTTTGTGCCACGGATCCATTTGACAGTGGACACGCTTATTAGAATTATTTTTGCACAATTATAACTTTTTGTTGAATTGAAAATTATTTGTTTTTCTTGTTACCCGCCTCATTTTTAAAACAAATGGACGATTAGCAAAAAGGAAGAAATACTTGTGATTGCCGTCAGTTGAAATGTAAATTTGAGGATGAATGTGATTAATGTAAAGGAAAATATGTGATTTGAAATAGGAACGTTTCGGGGAATGACCTGCAAGCAGACCTGTTTTTACCGACATTTTTTATTTTTCTAATTAACATTCAATTTTGGTAATATTCTTTTTTCGGGCAGATTCGGAGCCAAGAACGCGATTTGGAGGAGCTGCGCCACATGAACAGTCATCTGCAGGAACGGGTGGACTTTCTGAATCGGCGCAGCAGCACGCCGGCCAGTTTGGCTCACACCTCGCTGCTCAACGAGATCGAGATGTCCGAGGACGACGTCTTACAGGTAAGTTTCTTCGTACTCATTGCAATTTTGCGATTGTGATTTTTTTCCAGCTTTGACAACGAATGAACGGAAAATGTGTTGGATAAGAACTCTGTAATTGTTTTCCCCTCAGAGTGCCAACGATGCCGACAATGACGACGACATCGAATGCGACGAAATCTCTTCTCTGATTGGCGGAGCGCCCGGCGGCAGCGACGATTTCGTTAAAGTAAGTAATTCAATTATGGTTAATATGTGACAAATGTATTCGACAGGAATGCCCGTTTACAGTATCTGGATGAGATTTGTGCCAAAAATATATCATTCGATAATTATAAATCCGTATTTTACAATTATTTTATTCTATTAAGAACAGATAGCACTTATAAAAGCCCGTTTTATTGACAGTGTTTTAATGTTTCTGTTATTCTGATGCTAACAACTTTTTAAAATGTATACTCTGTATAAAAGAAATCCCGGTACCTCGAGAAATACAAGGGACTTTCCGAAATTGGCAATTGTAAATTATTTTCTTAAAATCTACGTGTTCTCGTAAATTTAGCGGTCTGCACGTTCGTCATGCCAACTAAATTTTGACCGGGGATGTTCAAAATTGATTTCGTGGCCCCGTAGCTCAGGCGGTGGTTTAACCGAATGTTCAAAATCTTATATATAAAGCCTGTTTCCTGTTGGTTGACTTGTTAGCTCCGGGAAGAGGTGCTGGACGTTTACATTCAGCTGCGCAACCTGTGCATGCAGATGAAGCACCGCAAGGGCACGTCGTCCATCTCGTCCGTGTCGTCCGAGGAAATCGGCGCGACCGACGTTAAGGTCGGGCTGCTCACGGACGGACTGCGACAGCTCAAGGGGTTGCTGCACGACGTCCTCCGCAGAGAAGCCAAAGGGGTGAGCAACCAGCCTTTCTTTTATCATACGCGATCTGTTGGTGTGGTTCTTGCACTTTCGGGTGGCTAATCGTGTTTGCATCGGCTGCAGAACTGTACAACGTGCGGTCGCGGTCCCAACGAACGCGAGGACCTCGAACGCGATCTGAACATCGCCCGAGAGGAACTCATCAAGACACAGCGTACGCTCACCGAGAAGATGGAGGACATTCGGCGAAAGAACGATGCCATACTTGATCTCAACGGAAGGGTGAGTTATGGATTGAAGGTCTTTGAAATTAATTCCCTGCACTAGTCACACAATTTGAGGGAATTCGACAGAGGCGCCAAAGTACGAGTACATTAACAAAATCTTTGAAACTTTGCGCAAAATCTTTGAGACCTGCATGAGAGTTTAGAATTTGGGATGATCAACTTCATCTTTGGGATCTTTTTTTTGACAACTTTTACTTTGCCCGTGTCATTTCAGATCAATATCCAGCAGATCGAAATGAAGAATCTGATGGACGAACGAGACCTGCTGCGGAAAGACATCGCCAGTTCGGATTTGTCTCGGGACGAGATCGTGAATGGTGCGTGGCAAAACAGAGACAAGGCCATCACCCGGTTGGTATTTTTTTATTTTTTTCAACCTCTCAACCACACACGAAACATCATCGAAAGGGTGAACCTGAAATAACGACCCTTTTGGAATTTCTATTCATGCCTACCAAAGTGGGATTTGGTATGGTAACATGTGACCCCTTTTTCCACTTCGTTCATTTCGTTCCCCCACAGAAAGAATGCGGTGGAAATCGAATTGGCCCGAACGCGAATAGATGTGATGCACGTCAACAGTCAGCTGATTGAAGCCATCCAACAGAAGCTGGAGCTCTCGCAGCAACTGGAGATGTGGCAGGTAATGTTGCGCTTGTAGATGAGATGTGACACTTTTTATTGCTTTTATGTAAAACTACTGTTTTTTGGTCGTATACTTTTATTTTGCCTTGCCACTGCGCTCAGTGTTTAGGTCTCTAAGCGCGTAAGAGAGCGGATCCCGAACTGAATCAGAAACTTCCCTGTATAGCACGGGTGTATTGTGTGATCACTCTCCACCAACAAAATGATCATTGGCACATGACTGTTTTGTCTTCTCGGATGCGAATTGGATAGCATTTTATTTTTTCAATCTCCAATAGGTGGACATGCAGACGCTGTTGGACGAGCAGATGCAGAAGAAGCTGAACCAACAAGAGAAACGCGAGAGTATGGTGTCGGAGGACAGCGATAGCGGCAACACTAGCGCCGCCAGTGGCGGCACACTCACTTCCTCAAAGGGTAAACTTTTCGGCATCTGGCGGTAACGGGGATGCCCCCACTCTGCACTCGCGTGGTGTGGGTTAATTCAGCGTGCATCAAATCCTTGGGTGCGCATTTAATGAACGTTATTTAAATACATTTGGCTACACCAATAACGTCATTAATTCTCCCATGCCTACAAACTCGGAAATTCAAGTGGCTTAAAAGGAAAAAAGTCGTTCGCGAGTGAAAGCACATTGTTGTCTCAAAGTTTGCCTTTTCTTTTCTAAGAGAATTCAAAATTTTGCGACCATATCTTGACACTGTTTTGAGGTGTTTCGGGAGACCAGCGTTGCCTGCACATGCAAAGTGACCTTCAGCGAAAACGTCGGCGGTTGAAAGTCTTACTACCTTGAAGAGGAACCCAAAGTTTTGAAGTCGAATTTGTGAACTGGTTAGTACAGTTCGACATTTTTACAGATATCGATAGCAACAACAAACAAAAAATAGTAAATCTCATGCTAAAACATATTTTTGAAAAGTTAAAGATTATATATTAATAGAACATAATTTTGACTGTGCTCAGCATGGTGTATGTAATGCGTGGCCACAGCTGCATAATTCAAGGGGCCTAGTCGTACTATCTCAAATATCGATACCCGTTAACCGATTTTTTAAAAATACATTTATTTTAGAATTTGCTGTTAAAAGTTATACTGTAAGACGCGAGCGATCGAGTTTTGTTGTCTGTCGTGAGTGTTGATCGGGACATTGTACCGACATTGTTACGAAATATGAAGGAAGGCTACAGTGTTAGGGATTGTCTAGTTTGGTTTATTTCCCCACCACGAAAGAAATACACGCTAATGTATTCATCCCTTCACAGAATGTGATACCAAATGTGATAAGCTAATCCGCACGGACATGTGGGTAGTCAATTTAAATAATTAAGTTTACTCGATCATAAAGTTATTGGCCAGCGATTTTCAAACTGAATCTTTTCTGTTTATAAATTGCCGCTAATTTAAAATAAGTATGAAGAATTAAGAGAAAATTTGGATGTTCATAATCATTTCATAGTGTTTACTCGAAAATCGAATCATCACCCAAATTATTAATTACATGTAATTATTATTAGTATTTTACCTATCACAATTTTTTGTTTTTTTAATTCCCAAAATAATTTGCGTTGTTAAAAAAAAATTAATTTACAACAATACTTTTTTTCTTACTATTAAACGAGTATCTGATAATAGATGAAATATGAAAGATATCAAATAGGTATTAATAATGTCAACGAATTTTGGCGCAAGACCAATGACTCCAGGCCGTTGAGGTTCGAAATGTGTCCGTCCATAATTGTTATAATCATTATTATAGTTCGGAATTATGTGAACGAACTGGACAATTTTTAATGACAATGTATTTGCACGCATAAAATTTCAAAATATGGGTTTCATTAGAAACGAAAGAAAATATGAAATTTCTATTCAATCGCTATTTTTGCCAGTAAGTGGGTTCAGTAAGACAACATGAACCGAAATATAATTCTGAGCTCCGATTGTGATTGTAATCTATTTTATATACATTAAGATATAATCGTGTTTGCAAAGATTGTTCTGATATTATAGTTGTGTTAACAATGATCTATGATGTACTGCTGTGCAATGTATTATTGGGGACGAGTGTACATTTGTATTTTCATGCAGTCGTGCTGAGCGATACACTCGCGCGATCCAATGTTATTTATTTTTAATTGTCGGTCACCTATGCAACAGTATGGTCCACCCACTTATTGCTTATTAGAAGCGGGAAAGTGAATTGAAGGCTCTTGATTTGAATTTCTGAGAAAATGTTTTCGCTATTCAATCACTTCTGCGGCAGTTTCTGCTATCGATGACCACACAAAGCCCTGAGATCCAAGCGATTGGGAAATGTTTTGTTTTTCCCTGATAACAAATTGCGACAACATTAAAACAGCTATATTTATGAAGTGATGAAGTCAGCAATATCGGAAAGTGAATCAAGAGTCAGAATTTGCCACCCTGCCATTATACAATAGACAAACAATTTACGTGTAAACTAAATCCAGGGAAGTTACACATTACGCGTGCCTTTTTTATATCATTGATGTTGCTCTTCTATCCGTTTTTTTTTTGCAATATAATTTCAGCTTAATTAAGATGACCACATTTTGTTGCTGACAATCAGTGTACATGATCTAGTAATAATCGATCGCGTAGTTGAGAAAAACAAGCCAGAGTAACAACGAACTCGTTGTACAAGAACACATAAAACTAAATGCAATCTTACTTTTGAATAGAATTTTATATGGGCAACATGTAAACATTTTCTAAAGTGTCAAAAATTCTCCTTGAAGTTTAACTCTTTTAATTCGCCATTGAATCACAGCGCCATGTAGACGTGGGAAACGGAAACCCTTGTCGGCAGCTAATATTCAGATACATTTTTATGCAGCTGGTTCCTGTAGGCACATAGGTCATGCCTTTTATTGGGGAATAACATTTTCCAGTTGACCCGGGATCTCAATACTCGTCGTACAAGTTGGTGCGCGGTGACGCATATTTTATGCGCCAATCTTGTCACAATGAACTAGTGTCTCGAAAAGAAGTTGGTGGTGTGTTTGACTGGCTTGTTACAAGTGGAAATTTTCGCATAATCAAATTGGCATGATGCAGCGTTTCAAGCATCACAACCAGATGAAAATATATAATCTGTGCCTTTATTCGGTATGCAGCTGTATATAAAACGATTTTCACAAAAATAAAATTATGCGTCCATATATACGCGTTCTTTCCATTTATATGATCTACTAATGTCATGCTCTTAACACTGTTGGAATTTTCCTACATTGGTGGAAAGAAAATCATATATAAAACTGTGACTGCGCAAAGACAAAAGTTCAAAAGGGGGTTTCAAAAGTTATTTTGAAAAGTAAAGTGACTTGTAAAGAAGACATTTTTCGGTCAACGCTAATTACGATAGTCTTAACTGTCCACTCACCGTAAAAAAAAATATGATCTCGATTCACCGTGACAGTACGAAGTAGTTGCATCCACTCGTCTTTATATTAATGAGATCGTGTACATTCTTAATTATAAGCACAAGTTGCATCGTCATCAAAAAATAATCTGAGCGTGCGTCTATAAACTTTTAATTTAATATCATACTGTAATCTTAACTTACACAATATGAGCGATAAAATATAATTTCATATGTATATATAATTAAATACTACTATACACTATGAGGATATCTCTTGTTGGCCACCGGATAGGCACTCGTTAAGTCAAATTATTCGTTTCAGATCACAAATCTGACAACTTCAGCCATGAAATCTTGAGGCTTATCCGCGTGGACCCAGTGACCGGCATCCGGGATGGAAACGAATTCCGCCCTTGGAAAGGTTCTTCGAATGATTTCGTGATCTTCTTTGCTATATAGTCGAAATGAAACTAGACTCGAGCTTGACTGAGCAAACGTGAAACAATTTCTCAGTCAATCCTAATTTCGTTAGTAACTTTTCCACTCACAGTATGTAATCCGATTTCGATCCACCAATAAATAGCGACGGGCCGTCGTACTTGTTTCCCCTCGTCGCCATGTTGAAGAAGTTGGGTGCGTTCTTGAGGAGGTCGTCTACGTTGCAGCGCCACCGTACACCGTTTGCATCTTTCATCACATTTGTCAAGAGGAATTGTCTAATGCCAGCTTCCTTTGATGGAGAACGGAAAGTTGAATGTGAAAATTATGCAACCAGACAGGTCGATGATAATTTAATTAGATTTTAAGTTCATTCCAATTCAAAAATCAAATTCGCGCACCTTGACAACGGAGGACAGCATCTGGTCACCAAACTTTCGTGCCTGGCTCAATGAGAGAGCGGGGTCGAATTGAATTTTGGACATGGCCTGCAAGTAGAGAACCGCCGAGTTGGGGCCCAATCTTTGAACGGGTGATATATCAACGCAGATGAGACGCTCGACCATTTGCGGCTGCAATTAGAATTATTCAAAAGTGCATTATGTTGACGGTAGTGTCGACTTTTCAATCTCAAAATGTACTTTTACAAAATTATCTTTCAAATGAAATAATCATAGCCTGATAATCTGTAGTACGTGATTTTAATTTACTCTATTGGTTGAACGGTGAACTTAGAAAACGGTGATTTTGACGGAAAAATAAATTTGACATTCGACAGAAGATGCGTAACAAAATATTTTTTCTCTTACGTAACGTAGCGTAAAACTCATTATGGCACGCCCACCCAAACTATGACCCATAACGACGGCTTTGCCAATCTTCAGACTGGACAGAAGATCAAAAATATCCTCTTTCATCAAATCGTAATCCATTTCGGTCGAATGTGGACTGTCGCCGTGACCACGCAGATCAAAAGTGATAATCTGCACGGTTCAATAAAATAAAATCGAATTAGCAAATCGCGATTTACAATTATTGTATAGTGACGCTCAGAATCAAGTCAGAAATTCCAATCACCTTTCGTTTGGTTTGTTTGTTTAGAGATTTGGCTATCGAATGCCAATTGGTTTTGGATCCAAGGAGGCCATGAGTTATGACAAGAGGAGTCTTATCGTTGGATTCGCTGGTGTGTTCGTCATACTCCGAATATGCAAGAGCCAGCGTCTCCCTCCAAGTACCATTTGAGATATTAAATGAAATAAATTAAAATATAGAAAACAACATTTTTCGCCAAGACTTATATCATGTCATATAACATTCAGATCCTCTTTTCCCCACGACGTTGAGGTGTGGTCAGCGAATGTGAGAATGTCTGTTGTTCGATCATTCGGACATTGCGGTTTAGATTTAGATTAGAGTATCGCCGCGCCGTGGCATTATGGCGATTTCTGTAGGTGTGGGGAAGTGATGTTAATAAATAATGAAAGCTGTCGTTTAGCTGGGGAGAAGTTGGCTGCGTTAAGAGTGTTGATGTTGTAGGTGATGGAAAAGAGGAGCTGGAGTCTTGTGTTCTCTCGTCTTCTCGTAGAAAATGGGGGATGCCTTAGAGTAGTGACCACTTTTGTGATGCATATGTCGTGGTTGTAGTCACGCAGGATGTGTCTGGATATTTTCTAGAGGGCTGACAATATACAGTTGGGGGGGTCCCCGACTGCAGAGGCATACTCCAGATTGGGGCGCACAAGAGCTCGATAGGTTAAAAGGCGGCAGACAGGGTCAACAGAGCGGAGGGCAGAGAAGGAGGTTGGTATTCGCTCATTTACGAGTAGCCAAATGCAGTATCCTGAACTAAGTACTCGCAAAAGCCATGTTGAAACAGGACAGAGGAACCATGCTCAAAGGTTACAACAGGAGGGTCATTGACATTTTGTTTTTAAGGCAGGCGGTCTAAATTTAAATCACATTCAAGATATGGGGAAATTTCCCCTTAGTTCAACAGATCGCACCAATAGGATTGCACCTATGAGGCCTAGTGTCGTCTGCTGCGGTGCTGAAATTTGGTTTTCTTTTTAGATTTAGATTTCTACATCCGTTGATGCTCCAAATTGGAGGTAGACGCATCGATATGCTAAGCAGCTTATTCATTGTCTTCTTCCAAAGTATTCCGGGGCAACACTTTGCAATCACAAATCTCACGTCTTCAGGATTTGGACCATTGATAACCAAAAAAATCGCGTCGATACCGGCTACAATGAGAATGACCAACGAATGGTACAAAATGGTGAGGATCATGATCACTAATATTTTATTATTAATATAAAATAATGCAGGACCAATATTTTTATTTAAAGGTAATACCAAATAAAATATACAATGGTATATATATGGTTTTTTTAAAGTAGCCAAGTGTTTTTCAATTCTTTGTTTTTGAAAACAAATTATGGCATTATTGCCGCCATATTAATTCAGCTTACACGGCCATCTCAGAATGCCCCTACAGAATATGCGCTTATGACTGCTACAAAATGACTGCGTCTTAAGATATTTCATCCCTATCGATGGACAAATATTAATCGATCTTATAAATATTTAGTGAGAATTTATATACTTTTATATTTTATCGTAAGTAAATTCTGGCAGAATTAATTATAAAAATATATATATTGCAAAAGTATATGGGAAACATATATATTCGCCACTTTTCCAAACCAACTGTTGAATGGGGGAAAGCGGTTTACAATAGAAACAGGAAATGACGACATGACAAGCGGGCGCCGGGTCAAATGACGCGTGCACCGGGAGACCCGCCCCTAAATGATTAGTAATTGCCGCCTCTTTCCCCTACCAAAAAATAGTATATACTATCGGTATTGGAAAGTCTATACGTTCAATTTTCAGTAAATAATGGCCAGGGAGTACGATCATCTCTTCAAGCTGCTGATCATCGGCGACAGTGGTGAGTAGAAACGGTTTCAACCCCCCAAGTCCCGGCAACCAAGGGGTAATGACGAAAAATCAGGGGACACGGTCACGAAACTCGCGTCCGTCAAAAATTTCGCAGTGACTGCGATCAACCCGTTCCTGTGCTGAATACCGCAGCGCTCCTAGCGGAAAGGGCCACTATCTGCACATGATTTAATAGACTAATTTGAGTCTCAAAGAATTTCCACTAGGTGCGCACCTGGATTATTTGTGGTGCGCGTAGAACCAGGCACACCAAAAATAAATAGTTTCACTTTTTTACCCGGCTGGCGGCACTAAACTGTTCCGCACGATCTGTGATTGCTGATGACGAGCCGGAGCCGGTTGCGGGCTTGACGGGGTCAAATGGCATTTGGCCCGTCCTAAATCGTGTTAATTTGATTCCCCGCTCTCGAGTCTTGGTTCGGGGCTTAAGTCTCCTTTCGTGTTTCCGCTTGGAGGGTTCTAAATTCCATTCTTTTCCTCACCCCCACTCCAGTCCACAATACAGTGGTTTCGATCATAAGAGTCCGGTTGTGGTCAATATGTTCGGCCGAAAGTGACCTCTGTCGTTTGATTGTTACAGAACACTTTTTTGTCGATCATTCATGCGAACCCATTGTATGTGACCAAAAACCAACTCTGGTCATTCAAATTTAGCCGATTCTCAATACTCTGGCTATTGACTGTGGAGCAAATTGTCAGATTGGAAAAATGTGACCTCTTTTGCACTTACCCTTAAAAATATATCAAAATTGATTGACTATCTGACATGAGTTCATATGCCTAGTCTTGTGTTGGCAGTTTTTAAATTCTCTGTTTTAACATCGGGTTTTTTAGGCCAACGCGCTACCTCTCGACACCTCTGTGTTAGCAGTTGATCCCACTCAGTCCACATGGAACTCATGCTTGTACATAAATGCAGGCAAATCGGCTAATAGTTTCTGGAGCTGTTTAGTAAAATGGCCAGCTGACACCTGATTTAGTTGTGGCGCTTATGAAACGTTCCCTTACTGTCTTAAAGTCTGTTCTTGTAAATTTTTGTCTTTGACATTGTTTGTGTTTGACATAGATTCTTCATCTACGAGCATGTGGTGCACATGACCACCTAGAGGAAGCGTTTTGCTTGTGCAATTTCGAGTGCCCCATAACCAAATTTATTAGGACACTCGGGCCAACTTGTTTATCGTGTGAAAATATTATTTTCTGCTAATTATTTTTTCATTGTGCTCCAAATAGGTGTAGGCAAAAGCAGTCTCTTGTTAAGATTTGCAGACAACACGTTTTCAGGTCAGTCGACAATTCTAGTCTTTGGTGCCGAACATGAGGCGAATAAGTTGTGTTTTAAATGACGGATCATGAATCGATTCCTAGATTTAAATAAATTTTATCTTTTATAACGATATACCGACACATGCTATATTTTTGTTCGTTATCATTCTATTAGTCATGTTTTTATGGCTTGTCTTTGACATATATCACTTTTGTTTTCATTAACTTGGAAATTCATATTTAGCGTTGCGTGGGATTTCTTGTCATTAAATCATTCTTCCGGTTGCAGGTAACTACATCACGACAATTGGGGTGGATTTTAAGATCCGCACGATAGAGGTGGATGGCGACAAGGTCAAGCTTCAGATCTGGGACACTGCCGGCCAGGAGCGATTCCGAACCATCACGTCTACGTGAGCAAAAAAAACTTTCCCTCATTAGAAATTCGTGAATAAATAAGTTCAATGAATATTGACATGAAAACTGAAAAGGTCGCTGAATTTGGTGATTCGCAATTCTGCTCATTTCCTTGTCCGTTCATCTGGCAGATATTACCGGGGAACTCATGGCGTGATCGTGGTCTACGATGTGACCAGCGGCGAGTCCTTCGCCAACGTCAAGCGGTGGCTGGGGGAGATCGAACAAAACTGCGAGGTAGTCAATAAGATTCTCGGTGAGCGTGCATTTTTTTTGTTTCTACAAATTATTCGTTTTCTGGATTAACATTTCTTTTTAAATGTAAATTGAGGCTGCAACTTTATAAATATTATTTTTCAATTTTTTTTAGCAATTTGTGCATTTTTCAACTATTCATTATGGTGCTTTGCCTTTATAATGGCTTTATTGTTTTATTACTAAGTACTACAATCTATTGGGAAATATACTACTACTATGCAATTTTATAAAAAAGGAATTCCACTAACTTTTTAATATTCGAAATTTGACAGTGGGCAACAAAAACGACAATCCCGATCGAAAGGTGGTCCTGACTGAGGACGCGCAGAGGTTCGCCTTAGGAATGGGAATCCAACTGTTTGAGACGAGTGCCAAAGAGAATATCAACGTGGAGGAGGTAAGCTGCCACGGTACCTCGTCTTTATTTTCTTTGTTGTGGATGATTGCTCAATGACTCACTATTATCTCGAGGCACTAGCATTTGCGCATCATCTGGCAAAGGTGCCGAATACTCAGTTACTCAATCTTTTTCTACCTCTTGCGTTTTTATTTTTTAATACTTTTTCTTCCTCTTGTGTTACCGTGAATCTTAACATACATATATTTTGATGCTGAAGATGTTCAACGCGATCACGCGTCTCGTCTTGAAATCGAAGAAGGAGCAGAAGGAGCGACAGCAACAACAGGACCATGACACTGTGGTCAATCTGCGGAAGGGCGAGAAGCGTAGCAAACGAAAATGCTGCTGACCATCCCTCACGCGCCTAACGGTGAGCCACTCAATAAACCACAAGGGTGTGCAAGGGACACACAACATCTTGAGACCGACGACCAAACTGTCCACTATTCCTGAATTTTGAAAGTTATCGCTTGTGTATTGTCGCTTGGGAAAAAATCAATTGTAAGATTGAGCTGAAAGTTCACAATTCTTTAAATGCGTGGCAATTGGTGCCTAAATTCTGGCGAATTGACAAGCAGAGCAATTATTTTTTCTCCATTGGCTGTAATATCGCTTTTTTTAGTTTTGTAGCGAATTGTGTCATTGAGATCATAGAATGATACTCATTCTCGTTTTCATTCTTTCGTGTCCCAGAATGTTCACAGTCGGCCTCCTCTCCGCTCTCGGACAGAGGTACACGGTGGACCGACTCATTTCTAGCAGCCAGCCGCGATTCCCTCACCGACTCAGTTTGCTGCCGCCATCGCCACCATCACCACCACTGCCCTCCTGTCACCACCACCGCAGCATCGCCATCCCCACACCAAAAATACTGGCAGTCATCAGCGGAGACGACAGCAGCGCCGTTTGTCGACGGCACCCGGAAAGTGCGGGTGTGCGCGAGTCGTCATCGTCGCCGCGCACACCCATCCTAAAATGAACTCTGTCGACCTGCAGAGGGACGAGCTCGCTCACGGTGCTCTGAAAGGGACGGTTCAACCGGCGGCCGCGGGGATCCAAGCGACGTGGTCCAAAACAATAACACAAACCAATAAAAAAGCAATGCTCAATTAGAACTAAGATGAAGAAGATGACGTAGTTCCCGGGTTCCGTTGTGGTTACCGTCGACACCTCTTTGGTGAACTTCGCGAGTGATTTTTTCCGAATAACCGTAAATTTGTGTCCTTCCCTTGCTCCTTCCCAATTTTCCGCTTTGTTTCTGCAGCAACTAAAGGGCTGGATATGTTCACTGCTCCATGACGCCGTCTGGTGGTGAGTGAATATTTGATGTTTCGGATCGATCCAGTCTTTTAAATTTAAACGCTATTCGCTGAGTGGTTTAAGTAACTGGAATGAAACTAGGTTATTTCCCAAATTGGTTATAATGAACGAAAGCCTCGCTGTAAAGAAATATTTAGTTTCTGCACTTTGACCGGATGGGTTTGTTATTAACCGTTTAACCGAAACAGCGGGGGATTTTTTTGCTGTTGGATATTTTGTAACATCATCAAATCACACTCGACACTAGGCGGCGGTGGTAAATTGTGTGCTTTAGATACGCTCCATTCCTTGGCGTCTCACTGGAAAACGCTTTTCAGCTTCCAAACAGTTTAAAAAATGATTTTATTGGTCTTTCAAAAAGAATCAGGTGCGACACCTGTGAATAATGAGAGGTAGTGATATTAACTCGATGAGCTTATATTATTGCTGCAATACGATTTCTCGTGTCGAAATACAAAATGATTTAAATGAAAATCTTGACATTTTTAGTCGTTTAAAAAATGGTTGTTTACACACGTGCATGCTGGAATCACAAGGTTCGATTCATGCCCCAAAATTCGCCTTTTTATTGGTAAGGCAATACTGGATGTGCTGTTGTCGACGTTATAAACTGCACGAAAAGAGACAGTGCAAAATCATGATTTGCGGATCGAATGTCTTTAACTATGGTTATCATGCTTCAGTTCAGTTCTTGGAACTATTTTAAAAATAGAATGTTCTATTCAAATTTTCCATTCATAATTTGATAATTGAAGAAAAAAAATGGAAGTTTTTCTTTAATTTCTTCAAAAAATAATGGGACCGGTTAAAATGTGTTTCAGCTTTGATTTTTGTTACATTTACATTGAATTCACATTCGAATGTTTTTGGAACATCCAACTTGTTTGTAACGAAACGTTTTTCTTGATTGGAAACAGTAATCTCGATTTGCTGTAAATAACTAAGTAGCGTTTTGTGAAATAGGTTTTGTGTGTTGAAAATTCGCTTGGTGAGGCTCATTGTTGCAATTTTATTAGTCATGCATGAAATTACGGAAGAAAATAAAATAAAGTGTAACTTAAGTAATTAGTGATGTAGACAGTTCTTGCGTTTCTGTCCGGCTTGATTAAAACAAGTAAAGACGTTTTCGACAAATTAAAAAAAAACTGTTCTTCCTTTAATTATCTAATTTGTTGTATGTTAATGTTCTTAACGTCTTGGAGAACCGTGATTTAAATTTTATAAACACACAATTGAAAGCTTAAATACACTGTGCCTTTACGAACAGCACGATTTAGTAATATTTTAAATGAGATGTTTCAACGAATGCTTTGTTTTAGACATCAACTGATCAATCATTACTCTGAACTAGTGGGGGTAACCCCTGCCAAACTATCTATTCTCTCTCAAGTTTTATTTTTTTTCGAAAATGTGATCAACAGTATTCTAGAATTTCATGAGAAAGTGTTGAATTTTCTAATGCACGTTTTTAACTAGTTTTGTTTTTTTTAAAAATAAGAGATTACATTTATTGTGACACCCCGATTAATAAGTGTCGAGCTTGTGATTTGTAAACATGTGCTAGTTGAGCAGAATATTGCGAGCTTAATTGTTAGTATGTTGTTTGATGGATAGCAGCAATTTATTACCGAAACTTATCGATGTTGTGTTGTGAGAGACTTTCATAATTAAGTTGCCACTGCTCCTCCACTTAAACCATTGAAATTAATTAAACTCCCATTCCTTTTTCGGTTTTCTTTTTGTGTTACTAGACATGATTAGCGTTAGACCTGATAAAAAGCATATACGCATCAAGTTATAAAATTTATTAGCGTAACATAAGAGACATCAATCAATCTGACACGAATGAATATCGATTAGGGAATGTGAAAACCAAATTTAGGATGAACGCTTGGATGCATTGTTACAGATAAGACTCCTTTTTTTAATAAGCTTGTTTTTGTGCAGTCGAATAATGCACTGTCTGGAATGGGTAATTCGTATTATACGTGGAACTATGTGTACATTACGAGTGTAAAAGTGTTACTGGTGTATAAAGCTCATGAAGTCATATATAGGTGACCTGGAATTGCCAGTGAATAATGCCGCCCATTCCCTTCTTCTTCCCTATATTAATAGTATTAGTGCACAGCTTAAACGATGCGAGAGTCCAGTGTCGGAATTTTTTTCCTGGCAATCCCATTGCATGTGTTTTGAATCAATATAACTTAGATAATTGAGTTGTCTGTTTGACTCAGAGTCACAGTGATACTTGAATGTGAAACAAACTGTTTTGTGAGTAAAAAGCCTGCATTCCATACCAGGCTCAATAATTGAACTCCGTAAAGTTCCTTTGCGTTGTTAAGAACTGCTGTATATACGTGCATAGCATGCTTCTGTTATTTCTGTAGACGCTTTCGTTTGTTTGTTTCTGAAAAAAGTGCATTTACTAATTAGGACCCGAGTATTCTAGGCAGGAACATTCATGGCACACGTTTATATATATACCGATGCTTTTTTTCTCTGTGTTTTTCGCCATTGAGTGCATATTGTATTTCTTGCTGTATTTGTAATTTTCTTATTACAGAAAAACAGAAACTGCAATTTTGTTTTTCTTGCTTGAAATTTAGCCTGAGGAGGAGCAATACTTTCTCAAAATGTGCATCTTGAACAAGATTAATTAATGGTATCATTTTGATCTCCAGCAATTTGTTAACATTTCCTTCCATTTTGTAAGAAATAAAAATTACGTGAAAAGGGAATGATTAACTGTGCGTTAATTTCATTTGAAATTAGCGCTATTTGAGATATGTGACCTTATCTGATCTCCGTAAAATCCGATTTTGGTAGTGTTTGTGGGCGCGTTAAGCTTAACCGGAGCGCCTGTCGTTCTACAACGTTTAATTTCCAAAGATGCGGTGAAAGTAAGGCGCGTTCTCATGTACAACGCAGCCTATATACAGATATAGTTGCGGCTTTGTGACCGGTTTAACAGCCAGTGACATCTAGTGAACGTTTTTGTAAATCTAGTCGCCATGTTCTTTTCCCCACATACTTGACCACGAGTTAGTTGGTTGTGCGAAAATTTTTATTCGTGACATGGCATGCTGAATTTTGTTAATTTCTAGTTATTCTGCAAATAGAAACGAAAATGACGAACACCGAGGTGAGCAGAAACACGTAACCTTTCCATTTAGCCCCAATATGGGGCGGGGGTACTCCACAAATGGGTTTTAATAATTGTTTTTCGTGCTCAGGCGACCAACAAGCTACGCGACATTCACATCCGAGTCATGTCGGCGAGTAGCCGCGAAAGGAAAGTGGTTTTCGAAGACCTGCAACTGGTGCTGAAGCGGGATGGTAAGCAGTTGTGTTGAGAGTATGCAGTAAAATCTAGCAACCTTTCAAACTAGAGATGCAGTAATCCCCCCATACTAAACCGGCCGGGACCGGGTTGAAACCGGGTTCAGCATCGGCGTTCCAAAAATCGACCTGCGTCGCCAGTGGGAAGCGTTACCCGTGAACCTTTCAGAATCATATATCCATTGTTTTGCTTGGTGGCTACATTATGGTCCGGGGTTACATATCCGATGGACGATTCGAAATCGGTCATATATCGCATCATAGCCAGCCTCTACCATAAAAAAACTGCTGTGAATCAGATAGTTGTTGGAAATGTTACTGGATCTCGCGTTTTCGGTTTTTATAATGAATAGGCGAAGTAATCACCTTTAGCCGTGATTACTAGTCGACATGGGTCGACTCAAAAGTATTGCTTCCCTCAAACTTTTCTTATTCGTGTATTCGTCAAAAGAAAATAAAAATAAAAATTTAATTAATCTCATTTCTAGATGTTCCCGAGGCGGCGATCAAAGGAATTTCGAGACTGATGCCGCTGACGCTACAGCGCTACCACGACAATAAATCGAGGTCCTTGGTGGAGCAGCTCATTACTGCCCTGGCTGCCCGCAGCCCCGAGGCTTCACTGTGTCATTTGTCGGCCGCCTTCCAGCGATTCGGTCAAGGCATACAGAACGCCTATTCAACGTTAGTTTGTTTCAATATCCATTTTTTTTAATTGTCAGGAGGCCTTCTAGTGTATTGACCTCAAAGCACCAGTCACCTTCTGACCACACAAAGTCTAAAGCACAAGCACTAGTCTACAAAGCAATCCCTTGATTTGTATAGATCACAATTATTTTACGTTGAAATAGATCCATAGTTGAAGTTCAGTTTTAAAATCTATTTTGGCCATAGTAAAAATGATTCAGAACTTAAGATTTGGTTTGCGTCATTGTTTCATTTGCAGGCCAAATCTCTCCCGAACCTGCAGCACGGCGTTACGTTGGTTGTGCTCGCTCGTGCGAGGCGTGAGTAAACACATCAAGGATTTTAGCCAGGACGATTTTAGCCGTGTGGTAAATATTCCCTCTCCCTCCACTCGTAACTGACTTGAATCTATCAATACAATTATTTTTTATAGGGATTTAAATTCACAAGGGATTTATATATTTATTGACTACGATATTTCATTTACAGGTGGAGTCTGTGACCATTTTTATCGGCGCCATTGCGTTTGCCGACCGACCCATTCATGTGCGGAGAGCGCACCACCAACTCGGTCAACTGTGGAACCAGGTTGGTGATTTTTGGTCCTTTGTTTTTTAAAGTTTGCATAAAATTAGGCACAATATGTAGAAGTGCAATCAAGTGCGAAGTACGAATTAGTTTAATTGAAATTAATATAAACTGATTTCGTGCAAGGAGAGCGAGATAATGAAGAATAATGGGGGATCTGGTCAAATCATTTTTGCAATGTTTGTTATTACTTGTCTCATTCTCAGGTGGCCGGAATCTTGCCGCGATTCATCGAAGCCGTATCGCAGATGGAGTCGAGCTGCACCACGCTGGTCATGTCAGCTGCCATTGTCAAGCATCTAACTGATTCCAAAAACCTGGAGCCCGTGGCGCTGATCAAGGTGTGGTTATCTTCAAGAAATGTATCGAATGTAATGGGGATATGGTATTGAATATTGTATTCTAAATTAAAATCAATTGTGATGCTGGTATGCAGAATTGTAGAATGTTTAAAACTACAGTTTTTGTTGTCTTTTTAGGAACTGAAATACGGGTTTTCCCCAGTTGCTTTATTTGTCTGAAACGTTTCATTTGTTATTATTATGATGTTCAGAAATAAAGCGAATTGATTTCTTTTTTTAGGTCGGCTTTCTGGACAGCTTCGTTAAGATTGTAATCAGCAGCAAGAACAAACCGCTGCCATACGTTGTGGTACGTTTTAAGTCTGCTGGCTCTCATAAATCTGGAAGATGAATTTTATCTGCG
Source organism: Mycogona germanica (assembly GCA_034698785.1). Lineage (NCBI taxonomy): Eukaryota > Metazoa > Arthropoda > Diplopoda > Chordeumatida > Chordeumatidae > Mycogona > Mycogona germanica. Next base: position 25,101 of record JAQGBY010000084.1, read on the forward strand.
TTTTTATCAGTGTGCATAATGTAAAAAATATAATATTTTGTTTTCCCTGTATTTTTTTTGTGTCATACAGGTTCACAGCACGCCACTGCTCAAGCATGTGACTCACGACGAGTTCCGCTCTCTCTTGTTGCCAGCCATGCAGAAGGCGCTGCTGAGGAACCCCGAGCTTATTCTGCGTGCCGTTGGCCTAATTGTGACTGCTGTCTCTCTCGATCTCAGCCAATACGTGCTGGAGCTGGGCAAGAACCTTGCCAGTGAGTGACTTTCAACTATGCCGCGTCTCACAAATCTTTAAAGCTTATACAGGGATACGATAATGTAAAATAGGCAACGACAATATGAGCTAAAAATGAGTATTCCAGTAATATAAAGTGAAAAGAAAATCATTTAAAAAAAATCCAAGTTTTGATTTGTATTGCACAAAACTTGTTTTTCTGATTGATGAGCGTTAGCTAAAATTGCATTGGAATTTTGTAATAGTATCCGGATACCAGATAATAGTATATTACACAATTGTACGACTCATATATATATATATATATTGGAAGTATTGCAAAATCCGAAGGATAGTTGTACACATCTGGAAAGAAAGTAAAATCCATGTTACTTTTTATTCATTCGTGTTTCCACAGCTTTGATGCACTCCAAAGACGAAACCCTGAGAGACGATGCGGCGTTGGTAATGAAGAGCCTGAGCCTTCAGTGCAGTGACCCAGACAGCCTCCAGAAGATTTTCTTGCACCTCGTTGCCGTCTTGAATGGTCGGTGACGTCGAATTCAATTGTATGGTATAAATTTGTGGGTTGATTTTGACCATTGACTTTATAAATTGGTGCATTCTGTTATTTATAGGTTCCGAGGGCAAATTAACGGTGACCGCCCAGCGTATCGGTGTCGTTACCGGCATGGGACTTCTTACCCATAACCTCGTTCCTGTCGCATCCATGCAACCGTTGACTGTACTGGCTGCTCAGGAATTTGTCAAGGCGTTGGAATCTGAAGGTGTGAACTCATTAACGAAAACGACATAAATCCAATCTTACTAGTATTTCTTGTATTTTTCTGCACAACAGAATCCATATGGATTTTGCTGCTTCGTTAAAATGCCACCTGTTATATAAATGAAATATGGAAATTGCCAGTGTCTTGTCAAATTTTCCAGATAATCTGATATATGATAAAAGTTAGATCACAAGTCAACGTACGATGTTACAATATCTTATAATCATATTTTCCTTCAGAAGGCTGTTTGTTATTTGTTTATTTTTTATTTTACGATTGTATCGGAAAAGAATTGGTTGTGGCTGTTGATAAATTTGTGTGAAAAGTATATCCTGTCAATCAGGTGTGACATTTTTTTATATTTGAAAAGTCACATTTGTGATAATATATTTGATCTGCGTAATTTGAATTTGTTTTCTAGTTCACGAGGGCACCTTAATACACATACTTGCTATGCTTTCGTTGTGGTGCGCCAAATTCACGTCCGAAATTCCCAAGGCTTTGATCGATGGGTTCAAGGTTGGTGCTCCCAGTCAACTGGACTAATCGATTTTGTAGTAGCTGTAGCCTTTCTTTTTGTGTTCATCACATAATATTTTACTTTAATTTATGTTATTAGAAAGGCGTCGGGTTGAAGACTTCCACATCTGTTGTGCAAAACGCTTACTACAACTGCATGTCGGCGGCTCTGCATGGTGAGTTCCACCAAGTCGACAAGCACCCCAAAAAAAAATATCACAACTTCGTGAAAAATGCTTCGATTTAAATGAAATTTGGCACTTACATAGAACAATAGTGCAGGAACAAAAATGAATTATAAAATGTGCTCCCGTCTGTACCAGCCCAGATTCGAATGCGCCATTCTTTGATTGGTGTACGACCCGTCGTGGCGCAGTTGGTTTATGACGGACTGTTGTTCGGCGGTCCCGGGTTCGATTCCCGGCGCGGGCTTTGGCCCGGGGTACTGGTGAAAACGTGCCCCTCACATAGGGCCTAAGCTCTGAGAGAGGTACAGAATCTTCCTGTTGTGACCCGTCACTTCAGTGAATTAAAAAAAAAAAAAAAATTGATGAATCGATTATATGCTGGTTATGTTATCAGCCAGCAATGTGGCGCGCCACTTACGGGAAATAAAATTAAGCTGATATGGAGCGTCACCTATGAGCGGCAAATTTGAATATCTACTAATTACAGTAGAACACTGGAAAATTTCATTCAAATCTAAGCATTTTTCACGAATTTGTTATATTTTTAATAGGGTTGCTCTATTTTTATGACTCAGCGTAGTTACTCGCAAGTTCAACAAACGACTGGATACCTACAACCGGAAGTGAAGTGCGACTAATCCATTGGTTTACATGTTATCAGGTGACACACTAAAACACGGCGATGAGTTTGTGCCCATCTTGATGAAGGCCGTGGAGCGCGCCGTGGCCCAGCCCACGGTGGCCAGCGCCGTCACAGAGGGTCTCTCTGCTTCCGCTGTTTTGCTTCGCCTGTGCGCCTTCAACGGTCAGCTTGGTGAGTTAATCGGTGTCACCGCCACCACCATTGCTTATTAACTTGCACACCAAACCAATAAATGTTAGTTACTGACCATTACGTGCGGAGATATGAATCATCTAACCCGTCAGTGTTGTGGTGATTAACTTGATTCAGTGCTAAGCAGGAACAAGGATTTCTTGTGCAATTTGATTTACCTCTGTTGAACACAATATTTGAACATCTTTAATTTATTAGATGCAAAGCTTGGTCAAATGTGGGCAATTTTATTGGATACGGATCGACGATCGTTCACGACGGACAAGTTTCTCGCTTCGGCGAATGAGGAAGGTTCGTTTTGATTCATTACCGTCCTCTAAAGTAACTTTCGACTCATTATTTTTTATAAATCTCACCAAAATCATTAAATTGTTTTTCTTGCCTTTCCAGCATTGGGTTCACTTATTACCGTCTTCGAACAGCTGTACCTTGAGTTCCCTATAAAACTGAAGAATGACATGAGGTAGTGTATCTTTTTCCAATACACCAATTGATATTGCAATAGTCAGTTGCTGGAAAAATGTGGTTTTGATAGCATTTATGATGCGAAAATACTCTAGTTGCAGCGTGCCGTTTGTAAGCAAAATTTTAGTGACAGTTCGATATTTGTTCTCTTAATTATATTGCCTTGAAAATTGATTAACAGAACTTTTACACTATTATGGTGCTTTAAACGACACATCTAATGAGAAAGATTTGTGTTAGAACGTCCGTTTGAATTTTAATCGAGAACATGAACTTCGGGACAAAGATTAAAAATTAATTAAAATTATAGTAAAATATTATTATAAACAGATGAGTCCACCACTCGTGTTCGTCTTTTTCGTTCGGTCTGTCCCAAAGTTCATGTTCTCGATTAAAAGACATGTATTGCCAATATTTGTCACCAATTAGAAACTCATTCGGCGGTCCAGGGTTCGATTCCCGGCGCGAGCTCTCGAAAATTTCGATCCCGGGGTACTGGAAGTGCCCCTCGCTTAGTGCCTAAGCACCATGAGGGGTACAGAACTCCTGTAGTGCGGTGACTACAGTTGACTGTTTAAAAAAAGCCTGATAGCTAAATGTTTCCATCAACTGTAGTCAACCGCACTACAGGCCTTACGTCCCCCTCATGGTGCCTAGGCACTGTGCGAGGGGGAACGACCAGTACCAGTAAATGAGTTTGTTTGTGGTACCTTTATTGTAACAGGAGCTACCATCGTGCGGTGATCTACATTCTGACCCGCCCCTCGTACGACGTCCGTCGAAACGCATCTGTCGTCATGAAACGGGTGCTGTCTGCCACAGGTGGCGCCCGGCTCGCTGCAACCCTTCTCGAAGAGTTTGCCACCTTCGTGCACAGTCCCAAGACCAAGGTCAGTAATCTATACGAGCTCCCTAGATTACAGTTGAGAATTAAATTTTTTTTCCGGGAGTTCAGCGTTAACGTCAACCCTAAAAAAATAGAGAAAATAAATCGAAATTTCTTATTCAATTTAAAATTTCTTGCTTTATCTCAATTAACTGTTCTTGAATTATCAATAGATATACGATAATTTTTTGAATGGTTTAAATTAGAAATTTATTCACTCGTGGGTACAGATGATCATTTTCGATCCTGACAATGTCGATTCCGGTGACGTCACGACCGCCCCCACCACGATTGTGTCAAGTGACGGCCTGGTGGCGGTCAAGACTACTGCCGCCGTACAGTGCCTGTCTGCGCTTTGCTCTGGCCTGGGCTTGGAGGATAAGGAGAGGGAGGCGGTGGCCATTAGTAGCCTAAAGGCAACACACCACCCGTCGCTTGGTAAGTGGTTGTTTGGTGTCTTCAGTTGTATCTCATAAGACTTCGCTCGGTAAGGCTGCTCGATCTATTTATGAGGAACTGGTTTAACGAGTGAATTTCGATCTCATTTTTTCAGTGACCGCTTGTCCAGATTTGTTTCTTCAGGTGACCGGGCGTTTGGACATCGATGCCAAGACACTGCTGCGCAAAAATCTGAATCAGATTTGGAGCACCGTATTGGAGGACCAGCCTCTGACACCGGTAAGCAACTTAATAAAAATTTATTATATTGACGTTATATATACAGTGACGTATCTATAACCGGAATTGTAGAAATGTAAAATTTAAATAATGTTGATGAAAATAATTAAAATAACCGTGACAAATCAGTCATTCATCTATGTTCTTTTTTGTATTTCTCTACCAATTAGACGTTCGCAAACATTATGAAGACGCTGGTTCGCTTGTGCCCGAGCGAAGCTATGGCGCTGCTGGCCACTCACGTCGAGCGGGAATTGAGCAGTACTGAAATGGCCGCCGTCTCGGACGTCGAGTATTGCACATTCCTTACGCCTGAAGGCCAGCTGTACGACACTTCGGTCATTAGCAGGTTTGTAGCTGACGACACGCCGATTATTCTGAAGCGGCACATGCAGGTTTTGAAAATTTAAAAAAATTCCATTTTTCCGTCTGCAGTGTTCGGGAAGAGGTCAACCAAAACAGAAACATCAAGAGAGAAAGCAAAGTTTACTCTTACAAGGATCAAATGGACGAAATCGAATTAAGAAAGGTAAGGCCTGATTTGAACGGATAATCCTTTTATATTACTTTATTTCCTCAACATATAGTGAGAGATTCTAATTTTAAATCATTGATCGACGAAGTTATGAAGAAAAGTAATATTGCTTATCAAATGAAATTTCGAATTGCGTTGCTTTTATGATATTTCCTGTTTTTTTTTTAATTTCCTGTGATAACTGAATGTATAATTTCAGTACGACTTGGCCTCGCCTGTCGTCCACACAGTCATGTGTCGTACCATCGAACGTTATATATAACTTGGCCCTTATACCTGTATGTCTCATCTATTAATACATTTTGCAGGAGCTAGAGGCTAAAAAGAAGGGGAAAAATTCTCCAAAGGAACCTCAGTTGACTCCGAAACAGTTGGAACTCAAGAAAGCTCAGCTGATAAAGGAATCTGCTATAAGAGCACGCGTCGATGAGGCATGTACCATTACATACTGATCATGTTCTACCAGCAATCTGATGAAATGAAACAGTATAATAAAATAAAAATAAAATTAACATACATATTTTAACCATTGTTCTGTATCAAAATTCAGCTCCACAAGAAGGCCACTCATGCCACAGCACTAGCCGCTGCCGCTATCGAAGGCGATCCTGAGGCCGTGCAGAACCACCACTTTTGTACGTTGCTAGAGGGCGTGCTGACCGCTCTGAATTCGCCCGTGTCTGCTCCCGTCGCCAGCGTCCTATATGTCCAACTGCACGAGTGTGTGTTCCGGGGCGAACTTAAATCACTGGGTATGATTTTGTTTTTCTTGAGTTAGCGCTCCTCGGCTAATGAATTATTGTGCTCATTTATTGATATCTGTAAAACTGATGGGACGTGATATTATACCATCTGCAATTGTAATGAAAAAATAATTGATCAAGGGTTCCTCTGAATACGACTAACAAACTCAACGGTTTTTATTATTAATATTAAATTTATTATAAATATTTTTTAAAATAAGATTTTGCAGCTACCCTAATTGCAAATTTGAGTTAACCTGTGTTAATTTTGTCCCAAAAGTAATCCCTTCATTTTGCCTCAAAACTAATTTAAATGTCCTGGATACGTTTGAGATTTGAGCGATCGAATTCCTTCAACTGAAAGTGACATAACGTTTGTTGACCTTTTTTCTTCTCACACGCCTTCAGGTTACTCCGTTGGCAACGTGACCCTGCGTGTTCTGGAGCCGAAGTGTCAGCTGGACAAAGCCTGGTGCCACAACAGTCTGGACTCATCAGCCATGAGAGCAATACGCTGTATTCACTCTACCACTGTCCGGTGAGTCATCCAAGGTGCCATGGAGACGGTTCTTCTCTATTTCGTTTCTCGTCACAAAGGAAACTGAATCATGTTTATCGTGCTGCTTCGGCGTTTCAGAGGCAACGTGGAGCAGTACGACGAGACGAGAGAAACGAATCACCAGTCGCTGAGCGCGCCCGCCTTCACCTACATATTTCCGCTTTTCGGCGCTGTGTTGCGCAACGCTGGGAGCAAGCTGCATGGCAATGAAGGCGCCATTGTGCAGGGGCTGGAGGTGATTGTAGAGCACGCACAGATGCGAGCGGTGCCCGGGGATCCCATGGAACGATTGGTAGGATAATTTGTACATATATCCAGCAGAAGTTACCATCAAAGACTTTTGGATTTATTATTCGAATTCACGACGCTACGTAACTGCATATGCATGTTGCTTTTGAACGTCTTAAATATTATACTAATTATTATCTGTGGCAATTCATATTATATTTCTACTTAGTTTGATCCAGCATTGCTTCCGCGGAAACAAATGATGGATCTGATGATTAACCTTCTGGAAACCACGTCTGGTGCAACCCAGGTGACCTAGCTATTTCACTAGTTATTAATGAATTTGTAACTAGTGATTGAAGTTGTTTTACATGTTTACTTTGACGTGTTCATTTTACTCCTCATAGAAACTCGTACGTCGAGTGCTGCTCCAGGTGGCCGAAGCATCCAGCGGCAAATCAGGATGCGCCAGCGCCGGAGTACTAGAGATTCAGATCCTATTGACGGCGCTCATGTCACCGGACGATGTGACCCGTGACGCCGCACTCACCGTACGTCGCACTCAACAAAATTCATATATCCAAATGTGAAATTATCTAAGCTTTAGAAAGGATATTCTTTAAAATGATATACACCGTGTATTATTTACGATTTTTGAACATCTGTTCTATTTGAACATCAACATTTGTTGATTCAAACTATTACGTGAGGACAACTACATATACTTGTGAATAGATTTTGCCCATGAATATTGTTTAATTACAGAGTTTGCTGGCGTTGCACAACATTCTTAAGTCCACCAAACGAGCAGAGGCCTTACCAGTCGATCGCCGCATCTGGATAGCCAAGTTTGACCCAGTTCCGGAAAATCGGGAACTCGCCGACAAGTACGTTAGCCAATTATTATTTGTAGGCGATTGTTTATTCACTTCCTTTACAGTAATTTATCTACTGTTTTGAGGCGGAAGTCGGATGACAACAGCTCAATTGATTATCATCACGACGAACAATAAATGAACATTTTTTTAGTATTTACGTGTTCAATAAACTTATATTAATGACTGTGTCGTTGTTTATCTATTTAATTCGCCAGGTTGTGGAATCTACTGTGGGATCAGCCCCGGTCGCAGCTCTGCCAGGAAGTGTTGGTGGACATCATCCACCCGGTGGACGTGGTGCGACGATCAGCAGCTGAGAGCTTGGCTGTCCTGCTCGCCACCTTTCCTGACAAGGGTCCTGCCGCACTCACTAAGCTTTTGGACACCTATCGCGACAAACTTGTTGTAAGTTTTCTATTTTATAGTAATTTAGATATGTGCACAATTGATTTGTTCTAATGAACGCTGAAAATGTCGTTGTACTTTGCTTTGAGGGACTCATCAGATCAGACACTACTTCGGATTTCGTAAAATAACTGTTTGTCTTATTTGTAAATAGAAATAATCCGATTTCAATTGCTGTGCGTTTGCAGATGCCACCGCCCGTGCTGGATGACTTTGGTCGCGTGATATCTGAGGCGCCAGTCGACTTCTGGGAGCCTCGCAGCGGCGTGGCAGTGGCTCTGAAGGTGGTGGCGGTACACCTTCCAAACGCAATTGTATCTAGCCTCACCACCTTCTTCATCTTCGAGGGACTGAGCGACCGAAACGAGCAGGTTCAGCGCGAGATGTTGGAGGCTGCCCAGTCGGTGGTCGACATACATGGCAAGGTAAGAGACAATTGATAAGATCTCCTCAGTAGCCGGGCTGTTTTCCAATGTTTGGTATGCAAAATGTATTTTCAACTGAGCGTTTTTCTTTTTTGTGGCGCTTGCAGGAGTCTGTCGAAGTTCTTCTGCCGCTGTTCCAGGATCTGCTGGACAAGGCTCCCGATTCGTCCTCTTACGATGTGGTTCGTCACAGCGTTGTGATTCTGATGGGTAGCCTCGCGCGCCATCTGGTGGGGCGCGAGGACGCCCGCGTGCTGCCCATCGTGTCCAAGCTGGTGGCGGCGCTCTCTACGCCCTCGCAGAAGGTGCAAGAGGCGGTGGCTAACTGTCTGCCGCCGCTGGTGCAAGCCATCCGCGATGAGGCACCTCTGTTAGTCGCTCAGCTGCTGCGCCAGTTGGTGGAGGCCGAGGCGTACGGCGTGCGTCGTGGTGCCGCCTACGGGCTTGCCGGACTCGTTAAGGGACTTGGTATCCTGTCGCTTAAGCAGCTCAACATCATGGCACAATTGACCGAGAACATTCAGGACAAGAAGAATTGTCGAGCACGTGAAGGTGAGTGGCCGTTTAACGAATAGGAATTTCTAAGTTCTCTGGGAAATTTTGGTGCATTTTAAATATATTATTGCAATTATAAATATTGATAATAAATTGATTGTTTGGTAATGTTTAAAAACAAGTGGGAATTGCATCTTACGTCACTTATCTTATTCTGTAACGAATGTCTTATGTCAATTAAGGGGCGCTGTTTGCTTTCGAGATGCTTTGCAACATGCTGGGTCGTCTTTTTGAGCCATATGTGGTCCACGTCTTACCCCATCTGCTTCTCTGTTTCGGCGACAGCAGTCAGTATGTGCGAGAGGTGAGTCACGCGAACAATCCATCATGAACATTTGGAATGATTTGGTCAGTCATCATGTTGTGTTGATTCATGACGAGAATAATTTTTGTCTTCTATTTTTGCAACACAGGCCACTGATGACACGGCCAAGGCGGTGATGAGCAAACTAAGCGCGCACGGTGTCAAGTTGGTGTTGCCGTCGCTGCTGGCCGCGCTGGAGGAGGAGTCGTGGCGCACCAAGACCGGCTCCGTCGATCTACTGGGCGCAATGGCCTTTTGCGCGCCCAAGCAGCTGTCTAGCTGCCTGCCTAGCATCGTGCCCAAACTTATAGAGGTGCTGTCCGACTCGCACGTGCGCGTGCAGAAGGCGGGCGCGCAGGCACTCAAGCAGATCGGCTCGGTTATCCGCAATCCCGAAATCCAAGGTGATATATCGGACTTTCTTTTGGGCCACTAATGTTCGAAGGAAAGTAGCATAAGCGATCATTTTTTTGGCTCAGACTTATATGACAAAGTTGTTCTCACCGCCTCCCAGCTTTGGTACCGACTCTGATGGACGCCCTGCAGGACCCGACCACAAAGACATCGCCATGCCTGCAGACGCTGCTCGACACCAAGTTCGTGCATTTCATCGACGCGCCTTCGCTGGCGCTGATCATGCCCGTGGTGCAGCGCGCCTTCCAGGATCGATCAACCGAGACTAGGAAGATGGCGGCACAAATCATCGGCAATATGTACTCTCTCACCGATCAGAAGGTACAGGATAAGTGGTTTTAGTGCCAATTGAAGTTATTATTTAATCGTTCATTCTAATATTAATGTTTTTTATGTGTAAATATTTTGGATAAAAATTGTTGTTAAAATTAAAGAAACAAATGGAAGGATATAAATTAAACATGCAATTATGTTCACAAACCAAAAGAGAATTTCCTTCATTGCTTCTGACAATTTTTTTCATTACAGGATCTTGCTCCCTACCTACCGAGCGTTATTCCCGGCCTGAAACAATCGCTTCTCGACCCAGTGCCTGAAGTAAGTCGGTCGACTATTGAAAACTCCTTTTGAAAAGTCGATTCATTTCGAAAGTTTATATAATTCTGGACGATTCGGTATCCCTTCCAGGTGCGAGGCGTAGCGGCTCGAGCCCTCGGTGCGATGGTACGCGGCATGGGTGAGAGCAGCTTCGACGATCTCTTGCCCTGGCTCATGCAAACGCTGACTTCAGAAGCCAGTTCTGTCGATCGGTCAGGAGCAGCCCAAGGTGAGTTCGAGAAAACGAATTTATCTGACAAATGAGTCACTGATTTGTCAATAAACAGTAATGAAGAAATACGAATGTGACATGGAGACTTTAAAGTAAAAATACTTTTAGTTATTCTGCCAAATAGAGTCTGGTGGACATTTGATCAGAAGCTAACTAATCAGTTTTTTAAATAAATTTTCGTTTTAGTTGACTAATCAGTTTTTAAAATATCTATTCCGTCGGCAGGTCTGAGCGAGGTGGTTGGCGGATTGGGAGTGGACAAGCTGTACAAGTTGATGCCAGACATAATATCTACCGCCGAACGAACGGACATCGCACCGCACGTAAAGGACGGCTACATCATGATGTTCATTTACATGCCGGCAGTGTTCCAGAAAGAATTCACGCCCTATATTGGACAGATTATTAATCCTATCTTGAAGGTACTATGAACGTTCATATTACAATTTTTTTTAATGTTTCATTTTTACCATGTCCCTGCTTGGTTGATGGTAAATGCCAAACATGCAGTATGTGAGTGCGCGCATTAAGTAAACTTTTTGCAGGAAGATAATCACTGTTGGAAATGGAAATACAATAATTTGTTTCCTGGAAAGTTCCATTATTATTGTCGTAAAATGTTTTGATCTTGTCAAACTTGCCACCCAACACGACCAAATAGCGTGGCAAACTTATAAAATCATGTATTTATTTGTAGGCGTTGGCTGACGAGAGCGAATTTGTTCGCGAGACTGCACTACGCGCCGGCCAGCGCATCGTCAACATGTACGCCGAATCGGCCATCGCTCTTCTGTTGCCAGAGCTGGAGCGCGGGCTGTTTGACGAGAACTGGCGCATCCGCTACAGCTCTGTGCAGCTGTTGGGTGACCTGCTGTATAAGATATCTGGTGTCACCGGCAAGATGTCTACGGAGACGGCCAGTGAAGACGACAACTTCGGTACCGAGCACTCGCACAAGGTAAACTCAATTTAAGTCGAAACACCGGGCATGGCCACTTTAAAAAAAATGCTTTACGACTGGGTAATGACAATTTTAAAATCTCAAATAGTTCATAGCCAGAATTTGTAATCAAAAGGCTTAGGTAACTTCTCTCAAACAGTTTCAAAAAGAATTTTTTTAAAAGTTATTACTTTTTTATAAAGGTAATTGTTATTAATTTGTGTGTTGTTTTTATGTATGACAATTTTTTTAATTGCTACTTGAAATTTTAAAAATATGGGTATCGTTTTTCTAAATTGATGTTTCAGTTGATGTCGAATTGAATTTCACTCGTTCACTTGCAATTACTTACCGATTTACTAATAAATATACAGGTAGTTGGAGTTTTGATTTCATTGTTGCTTTTTCCTTTTGTTCCATCGCTGTAGGCCATTCTGTCATCCCTTGGAGCCGACCGCCGCAACCGTCTGCTTGCCGGCCTCTACATGGGTCGCTCGGATATTGCACTGATGGTCCGCCAGGCGGCACTCCACGTCTGGAAGGTGGTGGTGCCCAACACACCGCGCACGCTGCGCGAGATCCTGCCCACATTGTTCTCGCTGCTTCTTGGCTGTTTGGCCAGCACCAGCTACGATAAGCGACAGGTCAGTGAATATCAAACGAAATATAGCTGTTAACCATTGCCTATCTGAATTTGTGGAATCATCGTAACGCGTTTTGTCGTGACTGTTCGGCAGGTGGCGGCACGTACCTTGGGCGATCTGGTGCGCAAACTGGGCGAGCGCGTGCTGCCCGACATCATTCCTATTCTGGAGCATGGCCTGGAGTCGGACCGCGCCGATCAACGCCAGGGCGTGTGCATTGGGCTCAGCGAGATAATGGGCTCCACCAGTCGCGAGATGGTCATGACATTCGTGGACAGCCTGGTACCTACTGTGCGGTTAGTACTATCGTAACTTTGAGGCATTAGCGCCACACTTTATGAAAATGTGAATTTAGAAAAAATTTAAATTACTCGTTCATGTTCGTCTTTCATTTTAGACTTAAGAATTTCATTCACTGTAGTTAAGATGTATTTTCATTCCGAAACTAAGTTGTTGTGGTCTTATTTCGCGAAACAGTAAAGCACTTTGCGATCCACTACCAGAGGTCCGTCGAGCTGCAGCCAAGACATTTGACAGTTTGCACAGCACTGTCGGCAATCGCGCTTTGGACGACATTTTGTCGCCGCTCTTGAAACAGTTGGTGAGTACCGAGACACATTGGCATGGACTGCCTCTTGATGGTATTAAAAATAAATTGAAAGTGTTGGCCAAGTGTTGTCGTTTTGTAAAGATAAAGTGTTTATTTGAAGGTGAACACCATTAACCCCTGTTTTTATTGTACTTTTAGGGCGATCCCAAGGTGGGAGATTTTGCCCTGGACGGTCTTCGGCAGGTCACAATTATCAAGAGCAAGGTTGTTCTGCCCTATCTGATACCGCAGGTAAGTCATGTTTTTACTTTTGAATATAAAATACAACTAAAATCATGAAATGTACTCGTATCTATTTGCTCGTTGTTAAATAATTCCGTATCAATCTGTGTGTTCTCATTGCCAGAGGTCATGGCCCATTTTGCTTTTGTCATAATTTAATTTGTCTTTCTGTCTCGTGTCCCGCAGCTCACGTCCTGCAATCCAGTCAACACCAAGGCCTTGTCAGTCCTGGCGTCCGTAGCTGGCGAGGCGCTGACCAAACACCTGGTCAAGGTGATGCCGGCCCTTCTGGTCGCACTAAGCGATGCCTGTAACACTGGCAACGAGACACAGGTACTGTCTACTTTAGAATAGTAATTTTAAAAAACTTCAGTCTTGTTGCCCGTAGGTATTTTCATTAGAGATCGGCGGTGACTTTCCGCTACCGTGGTTTGCGCGTGATAGCAAAATGGGTTTTATGAGAAGGGCGGCTAAAATGCGATCAACGGGGGTCGCATTTACGTTCAGAGTTCGAAACGAATATCTGAATGTTTCTATATTTAAACAAGCGAGTAAACAAAGAATCGATTAAAATTCATATTTGAAAAGTAGTTTCTCGCAATTGAGGATCTTAACTTTCTCATATCATTTATATTTTTTATTGTATCACAATTTTTCAAACCTTATTTGTGGGAGCCTGTTCTTTTTTCTTATTAATTCAACGATGTTTGACAATTCGTGTGGCAGGAGCTGGAGTACTGTCAGACGGTGGTGCTGTCCGTGACCGATTACCAGGGCGTGCACACCATCATGGACGAACTTTTGGAGGCTACCCGCAGTAAGAGCGTGGGGGTTCGACGAGCATCCACCCTGCTGCTGGCTTCCTACTGTCAGCAGTCCAAGGCCAACTACGGACAGTACGTGCCCCAGCTGTTGCGCGGACTCATTCATCTCTTCATGGACGACGACCAGCATGTGCTGCAGCAGGCCTGGGAGGCGCTAAACGCCGTCACCAAGGTGAGTGTAACAACCGATGACTAGCCGTATTGGATTTATTGTATCACCAAAGCTGATGTTTCCTGACTGAAACTCACATATAAATCTGAGCGAATCTGATTAATAAACGAGTATAACAAAAATAATGTTTCCTTTCTCTGATCAGGACCTCGAATCCAGCGACCAGGCCCAGCACGTTGCCGATGTCCGCCAGGCGGTTCGATTCACAGTCAGCGATTTAGGAAGTGATAAACTATTGCCTGGCTTCTGTTTGCCCAAGGTAGGTGAAGTGTTGAAATTCAATTACAATTTCTACATGGAAAATTCCTGCGCAGCATAATTCATTCTAATTCGCAGTTCGCCAACTGATCTTAATCCCTTTTTTAATTTGTCCTTCTTCCATAGGGAATCGCTCCGATCCTACCCATCTTCCGCGAAGCCATCATCAACGGACCGCCTGAGCTGAAGGAGCAGGCGGCCAACGGATTGGGTGAGGTGATCCGACTGACCAACGCTGAGGCGCTCAAGTCGTCTGTCGTCAACATCACCGGACCGCTCATTCGTATCCTGGGCGATCGCTACGCCTCCAATGTGCGCGTCGCCGTGCTGGACACACTGGCTCTGCTTCTGGCCAAAGTAACAAGTTTTTTCAATCTATCGTCGTTATCGGTTACCACCACCCACCTGCCTCATGGCAGACTGAGAGTGTATCCCATGAGACGTAACTAAACTTTGAACGAAATATCTTTATATCTAGAAATCTGGGCAGAATGGGTATTTATTTTTAAATCAGTAGAACCAACCACAAAGTTTCCATTTATAATTATTTAGTTTAATCACTCATCACATTTTATATTATATTTTCTACATCACCAATAGGTGGGCGCCATGCTGAAGCCTTTCCTGCCCCAACTGCAGACGACTTTCCTGAAAGCGCTGAGCGATCCTAACCGCCTAGTGCGCATCAAAGCCGGTCAAGCGCTTAGCCATCTCATCGTGATCCACACGCGCGCCGATCCACTGTTCACCGAGCTGCACAACAACGTGCGCACCGTCGAGGACTTGGCCATAAAGTGAGCTTGCCCCTCGTTTGTCGATGCTTAGCGGAGTTTTTGTGCCGACACCCTTCACTTTCTGAGGCAGCTGCTGGGGAGTTGAGGTCTTAAAAAATGGTTGGTGTCTTCCTTAGTTATATTAGTTCGATTTGCTAAACGAGTGTGTTATGCTTGTGTGCACAGGGAGACGATGCTGCAGGCGCTGCGAAGCGTGATCTCGCCGGCCGGAGACAAGATGAGCGATGCCGTGCGCCAGTCAGTGCTGTCCAGCCTGCAGACGATGCTGGGCTCCGCAGAGGATCCCATCCGCATGGCGGCTGCCGGATGTCTGGGCGCACTCTGTCGGACGCTAGCCGAAAACGAACTTAACGCGCTCATGGAGGTTGTACTAGGTGAGCAATACAAATTAGTTTCTCAGTTTTGAAAGTGCGATTACTTCTGATGTTTGTCATTTTACTGTTAAGAAACTTGATGAAAGTTTGAGTTTTAGAAATTTCTTTAATTAAACGGCTGATGTTATTAGTTTGGTATTATGCTGCTATACGTAATATTGAGACTCAAGTGAAAATGGCTAAAAATGCCAACAACAATATTTACCGACATAGTGAATCTAGAGAATACTGTTTCTTCGAATTTCCAAATATTTTCTCGTCTCACATTTTTGCAGAGGATGACCCGATGCAGACCTGGACCGTGCAGCACGGCCACAGTGTGATGCTGATGGTAGCTTTGATCGAATCTCCTGAGAAAATTCTGCTGCGCCGCTGGACTGATGGCGTGGGACACAAGCTCCTGTCCTATGTCCAGTGTGATCGCGTAAGTAACTAAGCCGCCGAGTTCCAATTTTTTTCCTGCCGAAATTACCGCTGCAGTTTCCATACATGCGTTATTTGGTATACATATCCGTGCCTCCAAAAATAGGTTCCCGTTACCATGTCTGGCCTCCGTTGTATTGGCGCCTTCATGAGACACCAGCTGGTCACCAGTCACCAGATTCCAGCGCCGATGGTCCAGCTCCTGGCCAAGGTAGGTTTTATTTACTGGAGTTATGGCATCAGTAAAACTGGTAATCATTCTAGCTGCGGTTCGTGAAGATGCACTTCAGGGCCAATGAGATGTAAACGTTGTTCTAAATGACATTTTCTTACCCATGTCTTGCACAGTCGATCAACCATAACTCGAACGAAGTGAAGCAGGTGGTGGCCCAGGTGAGCAGTTACTTGGCTCACACCGTACCCGCCGTGCTGCCGGACGTCGTGATCAAGCCGCTCATTTTGGCGCTAGTGAACGGCACCAAGGAAAAGAACTCGGTCGTCAAGTCCAGCTGCGAGTTTGCCCTGGTGGCCATCATGAGGCTGCGGAATGGTGAAGAGACGCAACAGGTAAGCCCCGCCGCTTCCCAGTTTCCAAACATTGGAAGACCTGAAATTGATGGATATTGCTTTATGATCAAGTGAATTTACTATATAAGCCGGAGCCTATGCCACAGTTACCTGAATCATCTATAGTAGACTACAATTTGGTTTTCTCTCGAATGGCGCAAGTTAAGATGCGGCGGATCGAGTGTTGTAAGGTCCTATATTTGGCCTAACGGGTTAGCTCGACATACAACTTGTTTTATAAAAGGGAAGAGAAAAATAAAGGAAAGTTTTTTTAGGAGGGTATCAAGGGGACATAAAAAAATACCAGACTCCTCACTTTGTTTTTGCGTTTCAACTTTGAATTATGGTTGTTGTATCGCTCATGAGTTTGTAGATTTCAATGATGATCAATCCTTTTTTCTCGGTTCACTAGGCTTGTATGAAACTATTGGACAGCGGTGCCCGCGAGTCACTAGTCGACGTGATCACCAAGTCATTGCGCAAAGTGGCCAGTCAACCAGAACCGAAGGAAGAGCAGCTGGACGACACCCTACTGACTTGACCCCAATCGAACTTATCTTTTATTTGGATCGTCGCGACATGTACCTTTACGTGTATCGCTTTTCGTTTCCGAGATGTGACACAGAAATTGGGCAGTGCTACTGTTCTCATTGTGAAAAATAAAACGCTGAAAAATTCTAGAATTACTCAGAATCGATCTCCTCTTATTGAAATGTGAGAACAATATTTTTCTCCTTGAAATATTCCGATTTCCTTAAGAGTTCCTGAAGTTTCCCAACGATTAATGGCAATGCGATATGGGCACAATAATGAAATGGCAACGATTTTTCCATTGTAGGTTAGCTAAGAATTGGGGGCAGCAGCTTGCCTTTTGGTGAAGTGTTTTTAAATTAATTAGAGAATCCAAAAAGTAAATCAACAATCGAGGAAAAGTGATTTTTAATTTCTAACGCATTAAGAACTATGGTGTCAGGCATTTAAATGGCATATTCAAAATATTGCAGCAAATTCGAAACGGCATAATCGAATATCCGGAAACTACAATATATTAAAATTTGGAACCGATCTGATATCATTGATAGATATAGGGAAAAACATTTTAAATTTTGCTGGGACCCTATGGCGAAATATACCTTTGATATATGACCTTTGACCTCCATTTAAATTGTGCCAACCTTCATGAGACTCGGCCATTGCAAAAAGTCCGACATTACACCATAAAAAAAAGGTCCCAGGCTGTCATATTTTTCGTAGCATATTGCAAAAGTGTGGGCTCCGTGTTTCAGGCGTGCATGGTTCAAATCCGTGTCTAGCGTAATCAATTTGGTGTCTTTTTAATTCCATGTAAGCATGATTAAGCCAATTACATTATCACAGACATGGAAACGCATTCTATTTATCTGTTTCAAATGTAAGTTTAAAACTCAGGGGTTTCGATTGCGTAATAACCAAACATGGAATTGACATTAAAAATGTGAAAAATTAGATAGGTTTGAAATGGATTTGAACTCGGCACGCCGAAATCATGAAGCCAACACTTCCCCAATACACTACGACAGCTTTGATACGTTTTGGTCGTTGAGATATGATATAAGATATGACGTCAAGGAGTTAAGCGAGTTCAAAAGGCCACTTTCACAATTTGGCCACCACACTTTCGTTGGCGCTGGCTGCTGCGATGACGTCATATTCAAATTTTAGTGATAGCGATGCCAGCGCCGCTCAATTTTCACGGTGAGTCTCAGACACGAATTTTGGCATTCTGGTTGAATTCAACAAAGGCATCGGAAGTATTTTACATTGGTTGCAGTTTTATTCTCTTTTTATTTTTTCTCTTTTGTTGGGCGATTTGACAAAGATGGAGTATCGTGCATGTAAGTTTTGTTGAAGCCTTTAAAAATGTTCAGACATTTCCTGCACTCTTTCAGAGGTAAACTTAATTGGTGTTATTGTAGACTAAATTGTTTTTTAATTTTATTTGGCTTTTTTTAATGGAAGACGTGAAACATTATTCGGGGGATTATTAATGGGAAGTTCACCACTGTTAAATGTATAACTAGTTTCATCGCAACTGACTTGGGGTGAAAGTATCCATGGCTGATTTTGCTATACTGTTGTATATGTATTTGTAAAGTTACGTTTAAAAGCAAATTAAGTTTCAAAAAGATTGATATCTTACGGGCCTTAGCCCTTGGGGCATTGTGACAATGTTTTAAAAGGGGGGTTAAGATTTAATTTCCCATAAACGATTTGTTCACGCTGTATTTCAGTTTGGTAAGTTTTACTAGTTGCTAATTACCATTTCTGGCGATGTCATTAATTTAAAAAATTTGAAATGTTAAGTAAGATTTAATCTTTTGTAGCAATTTCATTTGACAAAAAATGTAGCAAATTTATAAGATTATATTGGGTGGAAAGAGGTAGCGCGTTCGCCTCAAAAACCCGTGATCGAGGTTTCGATTACGGCCGAGAGAAATTCCTTAACGCGCCTTTCGGAATAGAAGACCTCTTTCCTAGGACAGCCTAGGTTAGGCAAAAATTTCCTGGTCGCCTTCTGGGGGGTTTTTGAGTAAATTTGGGTAGTCATTGTGACCATGTTTTAAAAGGGAGGGTTAAGATTTAATTTCCCATAAACGATTTGTTCGCGCATTTAGTAAACTTTTGCTTATTACCAATTCTGGTGATGTGATGTAGGATGTACTCTTTGTAGACAATTGATTTGGCAAAAAAATGCAGCAAATAAGATCGCAGCTAATCAAACAATGGTTAAAATTTTGCATTAAATAAAGAAACCGGTAGAAGTTTAGCTTTTAGGAAAAACTTGATGAAACGCTGACTCGTTTTACTTGTAGACATAATAGCACGACTGGTTAATTTTACTTCACGGATTGCAATACAAGATGAACCATTTCTTCAGTCTTGTATTGCAATCCGTGAAGTTATTGACCAGTAGTGCTATTTTATTTTTGCAGATTCGTCGCCATTTTTGTTAATTCGAATATCTTTGCGTTTATCTCATTTCCCTTAACTTCAGCTGTAGATTAACAGAGTAGGTATTTCGTAATTCGATGGAAGCTTAACTTAAATGTATGAATTTGGAGCAATTTTATGCCACTTTTTTACTGTGTATTGTGTATTTTAAGATTCGTGTGAAAAATGAAAATGTGTGTGTATTGCTGAAGTGATAAATGTAAACATTTGTGTGTTCAATAAAACTTGTTTTACACCCTTGACCTGTGGACGAACAAATTTGTTAATTGCCTCAACTTTTTCAGTTCATGCAGAATAATTGTACGCAACTTACAAATGTTCTTTTGCTTACTTAAAATACTTGCTACAAAAAAAACAAGTTGGACTTAGAATGATTTTTTTTGACAAATTTTTTTTAAAAAAAATAAAAAAACCAGAAATTATCCAAAAAAAAAAAATTTTTTTTGGAAATGATCCTAAAAAAACTGCCCTAAGTCCAAAACTTTAAAAAACCGATCACTTTACACTTTGATCAAATATTTAATCGATGATTAAACAGTTTCGCAAGTTCGCGCAAATTGGTTAATTGAAGAGTCTAACCCATTTGAAATCTATATTTGACTCAAAATCTGATGGGTCAGACTTTCCAAAAAACCACTTTGCGCAGTCCATCGTAATCCTCGAGTCTTCATTGATGGGTTCGTCTACGGACACTGCTGACCTCTGCTGGTGTTCTTGTGAATGCAGGAAGAAAAAAAGCGGAAATTAGTTGTTTGCATTACAAGTTTTGGATTCACGAATAATAACTTGACAAAAGCAATTTATTAGTGAGCAAATTGCTGAGTCTAAATTCCGCTTACCCTTGGGATTGGATAGGAAGGAATTCCAGGGCAGGCACCTCAGTTTTAGCTGTATCCTGAGCTTTTCCTGGATGTGAACCAGTCCATAAACAAATGCAATCTGAAAATTAAAATTGAAACTATAGACTTCCCCCTCAAAAAGTACAATTGCTCGACTGACTGTGGCTCGGCGGTCCCGAGGTACTGGTCGTTCCCCTTGCACAGTGCCTAAGCACCATGAGGGGACGTAACGCCTGTAGTGCGGTTGACTACAGTTGATTGAAAAGAAAATTGATTGTCCAGGTGGAGCGGAGGGTGCTGGTTTAAAAACGTCACAGCCACCACAGCACGTGTTAATTTTTGTACAGCTTTTTTTCAATTTCGATCAACCTTCTGTATTTGTTTAGAATATAGTACATTAAAAAAAATTTAAATATCGCAAAGTTTAGTTTTCTAACCGTACGAGTAATCTCGAGTCCGAGGTCGGAAATACTAAGGACAAAATTTAGAAACCTTCGAGTGTAGCAAATTAAAAATATAAATTAAAAGTAAAAATCTTATAAACTTAAAAAGCATTAAAAACTCCCCAAAGTTGCGTAGAAACTTTTTTTTGAACAATAGTTAAAACTAGTTGAAAATTTAAGACGTAAAACCACCCTAAAATTCAATTCTGAAAAAGTAAAGCATTATATCCATAATTGTTTACATACCTGCTCCACGTCCTTTACTTTAAAAATTGACGGTTCTTGAATCTTCAACTTGTAGTTGTTCTGGAAAAGAGAAAATATATCGTGTTTGTTAAAACATAAAACCAATTCAAACATCTCTATTTGAATATTCCTATATTCCGAGTTTTTACAATTTTTGAATTCTTTCAATTATCGTTTTAGACAACGTCCTTGGTGATTAGTTATTTCTCCCTGGTCCCTGACTGAGCTTGATACCTACCTCAACGGGCAATCCAGATCATCTGCCTACCTAAAAAAACAAAATAAGATTAGTTAAATTTTTCTGAATTAAGTGAATTGGTTCTTCTTCAAAATCGAGATTCTAGTAATCTGACACATACCGGCCTGATAGTCCCAGTAAGTTGTCGCATATCCAGTTATCTGAAATTCATCGGTACCTGGAAGAAAAATAGCAATAGTAGTTAGTGGTTACCATTTACTCGAAACATTTTTTCACATCAGTGATTACCGCGTTCCATTATTTAACAAAATTTGAGTCAGAATGTTGTGTTTGTTTCTGAAATTTTCGCCCAAGAGTTGATGATGATGATAATGAATTCATTGAAGTGACGGATCACAACAGGAAGATTCTGTACCCCTCTCAGTGCTTAGGCACTTTGTGAGAGGCACATTTTCACCAGTA
Organism: Mycogona germanica; assembly: GCA_034698785.1. Lineage (NCBI taxonomy): Eukaryota > Metazoa > Arthropoda > Diplopoda > Chordeumatida > Chordeumatidae > Mycogona > Mycogona germanica. The sequence goes on from JAQGBY010000084.1 coordinate 46,557, forward strand.
CCCCGAGCCAAAGCCCGCGCCGGGAATCGAACCCGGGACCGCCGAACTAGTCAGTCGCTTAACCAACTGCGCCACGTCGGGACGTATTTATTCTATTTAAATAGAGCGTACCATTTTCTTTTGTAAAATTGTAGACCTGATGTTTTGCCCAGGATTTCCCAAAGGACATTAACGTGTTAGGGTTTGTCGTTTTGTAAGAGCTTTCTGGTCGGCTCGTTCGAACGTTAATTAGAGTCGCAAATCTTCAATATAAGATGGTTGGTGACACAAGTAGTTAGTTTGCACTTTGTTAGTTTTTTTAATAAACCTATCTATAGTGTTGTTCTTTGTGTTCAAGAGTTTAACGTTAATTTTAAAATATCACATTACAACGTGTCATTAACACCGTAACGCTTGTGATATTAATGATCAACCTCATCTCCATTTCTGTTTATTGAACTCTATTGTCATATTTACGTTTCAATTGCTATAATTAAGGCAATGGCATTCCACTCACGCCAGCTCAGCCTGGATCCTCGGGCTGACGGCAGTACTCTGCCTCCACGTAGATCCCTAGTATAAGCATCCTACAAGAAATAGAATAAAAGGACATCATTAATATTAGCTACTGTCTTCACAAATACACTGGCTAGCTGAGTAGAACAGTAGGCTTAGCACTGGCCCTTAATCTATACACGCTTCCACACCCATAGAAAGTCACCTCGTTCATTCGAATCAATTTAGTTTCTTCAGATCTACTCGATTTCTTCCTACCTTAGCATCCAGACGTATATTTTCTGAGGATAAAAGATCCACACAAGTAGGGCTTTGTTGTTTAGAAATCGGAGTCACCTAGTAGTCAGCCATCTTGAATACTCTGCAATAGTCTCGCCGGCAAGTGGCGCCTCTAGCGGACCATTTGAATTCTCAATTGTGACACATTCACAATCATTTTTTACGCACATTGAACGATGAGATTTTAGCCGAAAAGATGTCGCACTCGTGTTGCTGCACGTTTGTCTCGGCCGGTTGAGGTCTGTCCAGGACACGGACATTCTGCCACAGTGCAAGTAATCACCCCAATACCCTAATTCAATGATTAATTAAAACTACGTAGTTGCCGTGGTTTCAATGTGACAGAAACAGTAAGCATCCACCGGTCACCAGCCAGGAAGTCCTCGTACAGCTTCCGGCGGCTGGTCATCGTTTCAGCAATGTGCTTATTAGTTTAAGTGCTTAATGGGCATGAGCTTATGAACACGGGATTTGTGACCCTTTTCAAGATGTAAATCTTTAGCTATGATGCGATTAACAGTTGCTTGCGACACTCCCACACGTTTGGCAATCGTTTTTTGTGTTGCTGGATTCTCACAAGAGACTGACAACTGGATTTGTGACGTCGAGTCCAAGAGACACCAAGTGTGACGTCACACAGTTTCCTCTTCTCTCAAATCGACACTTGCGTAATATATAAGGTCTGGCGACTGGATTTGTGACGCAAGGGAACCACACTACGTCACAAACAATGCCACAGCCAATCACGGCTCTACCATAAACCTTGTATTTGCACTATAAACGTTAAAAACAATAAGAAAAAACCATTAACAAGACGAGACAATTTATTTGAAAAAAGAAAGAAAAAATATAATAATTTTCAAGCGAATCTTTTATACAAAAAGTTTTTTACCCATTTACACTTCCATACAATATATATCTATATATGTAATATACAAGAAATAAATTTGCACAACCATACCACTTTTACACATGCTCACAAAAACATTCAATCAACAATCATTCAATTTCAAACATTCAATTTCTTCAGGTCAACTCTACGATTATTTGTACAATACCAAGTGTGGCAAACAAAACAAGCCCCACACATGTTCACCTTGTGGCGAATCATCCGACCAGTGACAGAATGCATCGACACAATATATTTGCATTTAACGAAACTGAAATTTACGCAGAGAAAAAAAGAACACACTATCTTCCACAAAGACATTCGAAGAACTAATCACTCTGGTTTAGCTACACACGCAGACAAGTGTATTTGGAACAAATTACTGCTATGTAAAAATCGAAGAACTCGAGCCACAACGACTGAAAAGAGATAGAATCGAAACTCACAAAAATCCTTTGACATATCTCTTTGGGTTTCATTCCCACCTTTGGTCGTTTTCATTTTTACTGGGAAAAACAAAGACTTCAAATGAGTCCATTCGCACAGCAAGTTTTAGACTATCGCAACGAAGACGCCGGCAGTTTCGCTCACTTTGCCCAAACGAAAAACGAGTCCCACCGGTGAACTTCATTGCGACGGTCATTCACCTAAGTGCAAACCGCCTGACCCCACACCTTAACCACAGGACACCGCTCTCGAACCTTCTCATTAAATACATCACGTAAACATGTACCCAAAATCAAAGAATTCACAAACTGAGCGCAAAGTCACGCGATTCTTAAGAAGCCCGAGTGGCGGAAGAAAATCTCTGGTTTCAGGCGCGCAAACAGCTCGCGTTCCAAAATGTGCAAACACTAGGTCTCAAGAGGATACATGAATAGGGGAGGTGGGGGGACTTAACGGCGTACTTTTCTACAATATAAATAAGATTCCACGTCTAACCGGAAGAGACACCAGTTTCTTAGGCAAGAGAAACCGCCACCAAGTAATAATAATCTCCCAACTAGATTTGAGCAAAGCATTCTAGTTTTCCTCCCCCCTGGGTGCCCAACAATATGCAAGAGGACATCGAAACAATTACCATTTCATATCGTACTGAACAATTTGTTGATTTTTAAACACAGATTTTGTCAACGACGGCCGAAATATGGTATGGGAGACCAGGCATTTGTCACACGCGTTGTCGCGATAGGAGAATTTACTCGTACATAATTTGTCTCTACCTTCCAAATTTCTATTTTTAATTTGATCATATATCACAAAATCAGTGAGCGCACAAGAAACTAACTCTTCCGGTTGCATGCCCACAGGAGGACATGCATTGGCACACGTTCAAATGTATTTTGCCAGAAAACAGATTGTTTCATCGAAGTGCACTACATTGAATTTAACTATCGCAAAAAAAATCTGTGGCCTTTAGTTATTGTCACTCCATGCTAGCTCAAAAATTAAATCGAGAATAAATTAAAGCCGTAAATGGCTTTTCCGAATCATATGGATCAACACACATATTAAATATTTTGTTCACAAGTGTGCCCACAAGTATTTGTGAACGGCAATTCGTACTTTGTTCCAAGAAATCACAATCAAATCAAATATTATGGCAAAAAATAATAATTAGAATTCAGTCACAAGTCCACGCATCGCGCCAATTTCGTTAATAGAAAAGCTAAAGCTCGAATTCAACACTGCAGGCACGTCGATTTCTCGCAGATCCTGCCTGCTCGTCCCCAGAAAGAATTTTAATAACATTTGCGCAACATTGTCAAAAAAAATACTGACGGGAGACGAGCCGGTAATACTGACATCTCGAACAAAAATAAAAACCGGGAGATGCAATATTTGGTGTGGCCTAAAATGAGAGGTTGGCGGCAGTAAAAACAAAACAAACATAAACATCGCGCGCAGCACACATGAAATCGTTTGTTGAAAATGAGATCTTTCCGAAACCTTTTTAGTTCAGAACTGGCGCAGCCCTAGCATCCCGAAAAAAAACATATCCCAAACTGAGCAAACCGTTTGCGGAACTGTCTTTAATCAAGACTGGGTGACCGAACCAGACGATCTGATGTGTTCGGCGGACAGAATTCGTAAATTGTTTGCATATTCAATAACGTGGCAGCGCATACGATTGCCGAGTGATAAAACAAACTCTCTTTCTATAATAGAAAGTTCTATTCGAAAATAGACATCGGACGCAAAGCGATCCGAGTAACCGGGAATAAGTCGTACTACTTCATGACTTGAATATTTTTTAACAGACTAGAAGATAAAACTCTGCAATTTTTTTAAAAATAAAAAACAAACGAAACGAATTCGTCAATTACTAAAAATGTCACGATAAATTTACACTTTGCAAATTAAATGTAAATGTTATTTAGCGATCGATAACAGCGTCGGTTTCAGTTGTATCGGTTCGGTCGATCTCTTCTTGGAAGTTTCCAGATTTCACGTAATCAAAGAGCGAAAACTGGTTGACACATGGAATGAAGTGTGTTTCAAAATAGCACATAAGAAAAAAATTCCAAGTACATTCAGCACAACAGTGGTGACATTGATGGTGTCGATTTCCGCCAAGCAGTGTTTCTGTAAAGTTGATCACCAAAAAATCAGTACCAGGAACTGGTCGAGTTTCCTAAAGACCTCACCAGCAACTGGAAGGACAGAGGCGAAGATTCTGCGGACGGAACGGACGAATCGACGAGGGATAGGGAAGAATTCACCGGGGGACACTTCAAACACTTTAGACGTTCGTTCGTGAGACTGCGACCGTTCGGTCAAAACTCGATCGACCCACTGACGTCACCAATGACCCAATAACTCTGGACACGAGTTTCACCAGAGTCCAAAATACCCAAATTTAATCTTCACGGTGAGTTCCGAACCAAGCGACCGCCGGCGGCCGATAAAACACATCAGGGGACATAACCCACGTCAAAAGAACCACACACCACCACAAGTGGCGATTCAATTGATCCGATTGATCGAGTAGAGTTCAGATCCGCTTGGCATAGCGTGGAAAGATGGGGATGACGCCAGAAGATTGGAAACCGTGAATAAATAACGCTGCCCGTTCTGACTAATAAATTCCACACTTTTTATTGTAGCCGTCACTACGATGGTCTGGGTGGGTTGCAACGGCGTCGAGGCCATCGTCGTCGTCGTGACCGATACCACCATCAGCACTTTGACGCCGCTCAGCTGCGGCAGGAAGCCGGTCGGCGTCGAAGCCACAATCTAGCCCAACTGTTATTGCTGGCTGCGACGATGATTGCTGATAATGGTGTCGCGGTTGAGCGAGGGCACGATATTTCTTAACACGCTGTGACGGGAGACGAAATCGCAACTCTGGTTTTAATTCAAAGCAACGCATCTTTTCCACGAATTAAAAAAAAAACGTAGCGACAAACTCGCGACACTACCTCACCACGGGGATCGAACGAAGCTGTAAGTAGAACTGAATTTCATTACAATAAAAGTGATATGTCCTAATCACTCTTTATCGAACACTCCGCCACCAAAAAATCAAATTTAACACGCGACCCTAACCAGGCAACCTTACAGTGTGTGCTCGACCACTGTCTGAAAAAACTTGTATTTCCCTACGATAGAGATTAAGTAGGTTGAATGCCAAATTTTCCGAAACTTCTCCATTCAAACCAGCATCGTCGTGCGCCCCTTTAAAAGGAAGCTACACCAGTCGATTGAAACACCAATGTATTGGTTCATCCTCGTTATACGAGTCTCCAACAGTCGGTTGTCGTCTCTAAATCGTAGATACCGTATTTCTTTTCTTTTTTTTTTAAATATGACCACCACGAATATTTTCTGGTTTACTTATTGAGATATCTGTTAAGGTCCACCGTCGGGTTCGTTTTAAAAAAAATCCAGGTGCATGGTAATTTTACCTAGCCTAACGTAGGTAGGGATCTTTAACATGCTCCTGAAAGAGTCGTGAATCGAATCCGCGAACACGGGGAATAACAGTTCGACATGCTAACCATTATGCCAAACTAGTGCTGCCACTAAGCCGTACCGACGCGAGGCTCAACGCGACACAGGCAGAGTGATCTGGCTCTGAGCCACGATGGTCTGGGCGGGTGCGACTGCAGCGAGAGTGGGTGCGGCAGACACCACCACCAGCGGCTTGACGCCGCTCAGCTGCGGCAGGAACTGCTGCAGAAAGCCGGCCGGTGCCGTCGCCACCATCTTGCCTATCTGTGGCTGACTGTGACGATGATTGTTGGTGGCGGTGTTGTGGTTGAGCGAGGGCACGATGACGGAGGTGAGCGGTGTGCCGGAGGAAATGGGCACGATGGGTCTGGCGACGCTACTGGCGGCTGTTACCAGGTGGCGCAGGGCAAAACCGTTGCTAGTGGTGGCGGTGGTGGTGGTGACTGCCAAGCCAGGCGGGCTGACGATCGCTGCAAAGGTAGAAAACGCTTTTTAGATTTATCGAGACAAGATATCCAGACATGTAGTTTGCGAACGGTTGGTTATCTCAACGAATTCTCTCGAGGAACATATGAGTGCTTCAGAATGGTTTCCGGTTTAGTTTATGGTATCCGGCATCTGCAAAACTTAAATTTATCTATTTTCCTTATTCCAAAAATTTCGAATCTGTGAACAATTAAATTGCCACCGCATACAAACTACATGTAAAAAGGTATTGCAATTCGCAACTGTGTATCGCGCTACAACGGTGGCGCTACAAGTGTCACAGCCAAGGCGCAACTTTTTAATACTTGGACATTTAAAAATAGTCTCTGAATTCGAAAGGGGATACAGTTGTCTCAAGTTTCATAATAATCAGACTATTTTTGGCTGACTTATTAAAAATTACAAAAGGGGTCCATATTTTGAGGTTCGCACTGTATTTACTTTTCTCAATGATCGTTACACCTACGTTGAATGATATATTTTTATCAATCACTTGACGATTGAGTAAATAATTTGAATATATTCAGTTTTACAAAAACCTCACAAATTCAAACAATCTGGAAATTCCAAGAGATCAGATTCATTCCAATTGACTGATTTTTCAGGTTCAAAATGAACATTACTTTTGTTTTGCAATCGCACGATTGATTGGTTGCTAGACAAAACCGATAAACACTTGTTTCTCTTACACTGCTACACTCTTTACAACATCTAATCGTTGAACTTCAGTGCTTCCAATAAAGCGACAATTTGACGAAAAATAAGTTTCAATGATTTTAGCAGATCATCGTCTTCAACGTCTTAATTAAAAAAATAATTCGGGAAAGTAATTAAAAGCAAACAAAATAAATTAAAAAAAAAAACTCCTGTTTATTAGTCGAAGAATCTTGCTGGGGGCAAAAAACAAATGTGTATCTATTAAAAATAAATAAACACATAACTCATGACAGCTGCATTCATTTTTATCGACCAAATTGCTCCATTGGTCAGTTTTTTGTTTCTTTTTTTCTTTGTTTTGTTTCCAATCAACTGTAGTCAGCCACACTACAGGCTTTACGTCTCCTCATGGTGCTTAGGCACTATGCGAGGGGAACGACTAGTACCCCGAGATCGAAATTTTCGAGAACCTGCGCCGGGAATCGAACCTGGGACCGCCGAGCCACAGTCAGTCGCTAAACCAACTGGGCTACGACGAGTCTACGACGAGTTGAACCGACCAAAAAAGTTGTTAAGGCACGCGCGCCCCCTCCTCGGACCCTGTTACCGTTCGCCCACGTAACTAAAAAAGAAACTGTCCGCCGCGCAGCAATCGGTGGAGTCCTCGTCCTCCACCGATTCCTGTGCGAACTTCGCCGCTCGGTGTTGCTGGTGCGACAGCAGCAGCCGCTGCTTACCGGTAGTCGGTGCAGCAGCGGTGACTGTGGCGCTTTGGAAACTGAGGGCGGCTGCGGCGGTTAAGGCGGCGAACGCGCTGTTCTCAGGCTTGGTGGCCACCTGGGCGAATGCCAACGGCGGTGGCGGCGCAGGTGTCCGGTTTGTCACACCCACCCCGGCTAATCTGGGCGACCCGGCGGCGGAGCCTGTGCTTCCCCCGCCCATGGAAGCGAGGGTGGCGGTGACGGGTAATTGCTGCTGGGCAGCGGTGAGCACAGCACCAGTGCGGCTGGCGTAGGCCAGGTGGGTGGTGGTGGTAGTGGCGACGGTGGTCGGACCCACCGTTAGCGTCACGCCCGGAGCCACAGCGCCGAGAGGAGTGGCAATTAGCCGGCGCACGGGAGTGCCCTGCTGAGTTGTGAGCACCTGAACGGCAGGCAGCAGGGTTGGACCGCCGTTTAGACTGCCGTGATGGAATCCCTGCATGAGGAGAGATAAGAGATTAAATAATGTCAGACGACATGACGACGCACAGAGCAATATGAGAAACACAGACGAAATGCAATGGACTTGCCTGAGCAGGGAAACCGACAGGTGCCAGCTGCAGGCGAGGCGGCAGCTGTGTGAAGGTGAGCGTGGCGGCGTGGCCGCCGCCGTGGCTAACGGCCACCGCCGGAACTACTGATCCAGCTGAGGCGGTCAGGACAGGGGGGTGCGGGGCTAAGGTTCGGCCGAACACGTGGCCGACAGTAGTAGCCGGCACCAACATCTTCTGAGGTGGAGGGACGGCGATCGTTGACGGGACGGCTGCGATCATACTGTAACCGATGGATGCCTCAGTCTAGCACAAACAAAATGGTACACAGAGGTTATAGTTAAAGCGTAAATTATTTCAATATACTGATCATTCCAGAATATAAGATCATAACTAACAAGAGAAGCAAGGATAATTTTAAAAGCCTATACGCCAAATGCTAAACGAGTGTGAATTGGTAAAAAAAATGACTTACTTTTAAAATAGAGGGCGCAGTTACCGAAGCAGATGGCTTGGAAAACACGACCGTCTTCTCTTCCTCCACATCACTAAGTGGACCGCATTCTAGAATCAATTGCAAAAAAACAGGTAAGGTTTTTTCCAATTATTTATGCGGTTCTGAGGTAGTTTTATTCCCGGTGTGCGAATCGATCTGGAAACTTAAGCTATGGTTTCACTGCAACGATATTGAAAGACGAAGGACGGTATGTGTACTGACCGGATGCGGTGGAGGTTGAGTTGGAGTCTTCGTCGATCCTCTCCGGCTTCGGTGAGACCCGCTTTTCGCGCAGAGCACGCAAACGTTCCGTCTTAAAGGCGTGGTCATCTTTTAAACGCTCCTTGTCTTTTAAACAGTCGTTTTCCTTGCGATGCAAGACCTGCAAAACGTTATTAAAATTGGAGATACAAAACACCGAGCAACTGCGAACTCAAGAGTTTACAGAGAGGCATCGCACTTGCAGTTGAATTGGCTGCACCCCGCAGCCAATTCAACTGCAAGTGGGAATCTATCTTATATTTATTAAGGAGATCCACCAGCATTGTTCGCCCTATTCGGATCATCAAATGTCAAGAAATTTTGAAAAACTAAAGTGGGAGGCTATTTCACAATTTCATTTCGGGCAGGGAAATGTTGACCGAATACACACATAGCGAATGGTATTGAAATTTCAACATCAATTTCATTTTATTGGAAAAAAAATAATGGGGAATGGAAAAACCGGGGTTGTAAATTCAGAGACGTCCTCCCATGTGGACGGGGACAGGGACGGGGGTGAGCATGAACGTGCGAAATTAGAACGTCTCTCGTCGAATTCGCGCAGACACGGGGAGGAGTGCAGTAAACCCGAACGGCCACCGATGTCAAGAACAGACAGGGAGACCAGGGAAGGAGGGAGGGTGGGAGGGAGGCGATCCACCAATGGGAACGGCTGACGGCGACGCCAAACGCGCGTGCTCCGACGCCACCGACGTGCGTGCTTCACACGCACGCTGGCAGAGCGGACCGACACAGCACATTGGCACCAAACGATGAATAATATTCGAGGGGGGCATTAAAAAAGGGGCAGTTCATAAAAATGAGATAGGGTTTTGAATATATCGGCGTTTTCTACTACTCTTGATTAGTTGTTCATAAAAATTCCCGTTCACCCCGTTTACCAAAGCAAATGTTAATAGCGAGGAGAAAAACAATTTCGATATTTTTTTTCTTAACTGATAAAAACGGATAAAGGTATTTAAAAAACGAGTGCAATTTAAAGCGATTTTTAAAGTACCTAGTGTATATTAAAAAAAAAAAAACATCGCAATTGTTCGAAAAAGTATTCGAAAGGTAAGTTGTTTAGGGTTGCAACAACATTGTTTTCGTCAACTTCATTGTCTCACATTCATACTAGCAAAAGAACAAGAAGAATTCGGTAGAACGGACAAAAACAAAAAGCCATCCCAGGGTCGTTCGAAAAGAACGGAGGTCGACATACCTCAATATAACGGAGGGCGCTTCTCAGAATGCTCAGGTTGGAAGTCTTCTTATCCTCCAAATTTGGAAGCTGCTTCTTAAGAGTTTCAAAGCATTTCTTCAGGTGAGCTCGCCTATAGAATAACCGAGCACATGCCATAAAGCACAACCAAGTTTCTCGACGGATTTAAACAATCGCGTCACTTTTGGTCCGTTACCCATTTTTTCTTTTCTTCCAATCAACTGTAGTCAACCGCACTACAGGCATTACGTCCCCTCATGGTGCTTAGGCACTATGCGAGGGGCACGACCAGTACCCCGGAATCGAAATTTTCGAGAGCCCGCGCCGGGAATTGAACCCGGGACTGCCGAGCCACAGTCAGTCGCTAAACCAACTGGGCTACGACGAGTCGTACAATAATAATAGTACAGTACATAACTAATTTCCCAACAAACAAACAAGTAACTTGAATCGAAATTATCTCGGGGGAATATCACAACTGTGAAACAAAGAAATAATTTTAATCTGTAAAAAAAAACGCGTCGACAAACTTATTGAATTTATGCACTTTCACAGGCGCATACACTAACGACACTTAGTTAAAAGTTTAATCGTTATTACGCTCTTTCCACCCGAACTGAACAACCTATTTCCGAAAAAGCAGTGAACTCCACACAAATTCCGAGGTCCTGTCGAGTTTAAAATAACCCCGTACAGAAACCCGGCCTACACTCGCACGTTGCGAGGGCAAACCCCATTACAAAACGCAGCTGGTAGTCGTCCAACCCACGGCTTCACCGGTATCGGTTTCAAACAGGCATTAAAATAAATGGAAAATTGTGACAAGATGACCTTAGATAACCGTTACAAGTCTGTTAAATTTTGCATTTAAAAAAAATAATAATAAAGTGTAACTCAATAATTTGCTAAACGCATGTGATGCCCTATACATTGTGTGGGTCATTGAATAAACGCGAGCCTGGAATCGAACCCGAAACCGTAAGTTATCCAACCAGCATGGCTGTAACGAGGCTAGGACGTGCGTTTCACTTTGATGACAAGCGTGGCAGTCGCCACTGTTTCAGCGTTCTAGAGTTGGGTGAACGTACTTACCTATTCTTTTCCAGTTTATTGTGGACTTCCCGAATACCGGACCTACAAAGGGGCAAGCAACAACGGTGTGAGAATGAGGGCTTGAGATTGTGAAGACTGCACACAACATTGCCAGGCCTCAGCACGCCGAGATCGTACAAGATCAATTTGTAGGTAGGGGTAGCAGCAACGAATTACGACCCAACTTACCCCTCGAGACAATGAAATTGGTTGGGACGGGGGAACAGTTGGGGGTTACACGAAGGGGAATTTTTCCTACATTCGTTTCAAATAGAGCGCGTTGGTAAAAGCGCCTTAGGTGAGCGCATTCACCAACTGGCTCTGAAATTGAAATTGCAAAGCGGAAATTTGCAGGCGGAGCTGAGCTGCGCCACATTTTCTTGCGTGTGCCCCTTCAAAGCCAAGCTAAAATAAATATTTCGCGAATGTGACTGAAACCCATTATCTTACTAATTTCTAAGTATCACGTTATCCTCACCATCCCATTGTGTTCCTCTGAATTTCACAGTAGTTCGATTTAACACTGAAATTTTCGTCATTGAAAATTAGTTCGGACCAACTCCGCCAGGATCCCTGTGTTCTCTAGAAGTGGAGATGCTTATCTGTGTACTATATGCGCGATGAAATACAAGGGTTGTCCAACACATATCCGGATTTTAAATTTTATTTTGAAGAACGGTTTCGTGGTTTTTAATGAAATTCTGCAAATAAATTACCACCAATCTCTAAAAATCACTCAGCAAAGTTTCTGAATATCAATTTTTGAATCGAATGCTGCAATGTTTCAAGATGCTAATGAAAGAAATTAGAATATTTCTTTCGAATTTCATTCCACACACAACCTTTCTTTTTTTTAAAAAAACCATTTCCGGATACATATCGGACACCGTGATACATGTTTTTAGGGTAGGTTTAAAATCCTTACAGGGCAACTTTTTGACGTTCGCGAATGTCGCGTCGTTCCCTGGAGTCATCCGTGAATGTGTAAGAGTTGTCGCCGGTGCTGGCGTCGGACGAGGACGGAAACACCGGCAGCGGACCGCTGTCGTCGCCCGGACTGGCGCAGCTGGCGAACGAGGTGTAGTCTTTGGGAATCTCACCTGGACAACCGGCAAAATAAAATGGAAAACAAAAAACTGTAGACCGATTGCGTCCAACATCTCCTCTACGTCTCGTGAAAACTGTAGACGATGGGGGTTCGTTCAACTTTCAAGTCTTCGCTCCATATGATCAACGTTTTGCTACCTGCGTGAGAGGCCCAAACAAAATGACATTCCCATAGTTTCTCCATTAATGTGAAATTTAAGCTGCGTATTTCATTTCGGGGTTTACATTATTTCCTTGTGTGCTGAAGGGTGCGGCCATAACTGGGGGATGGGAATCCCATTTCAAGAATCTTTCTGGATCCAAATTCCAAAAAAAATAACAAAGAATTTCATTTTTTTCCGCAATCAAAAACGAAATGGCCAAAACGTTGCATTTAGCAGCATAAATTCCGCAAAAACGATGAACAAACTTCACCAGCCAAGGCCAATAAATAAATGCAAATGTGACATAATCGTCATCGATGACGACACCAAATATCATTAAAGCGATACAGGGTGTTGCAATTTGACAGCAGTGAGTGACAGCTATATTTATTGGGGTGGCGGTTGCTCAACTAAATGATCTACGGATCCAGTCTCCCCCGGTGAGCCATGAGTCAATCTGTGAGCCGGAGATAACCGGACAGCAGATGGGCATATCCCCCTCTTCCCGAGACACACTCACGAGTGTCATTTTCTCCCCTATTACTTTCGGTTTTGGGAGAGAGGGTGAGCATTCAAGATGAGGCACAAATGTGAGCTGGAGGCGCCGCCAGCGAACACACGACTTGAGCAATGCCTTCGTGCAGCAGGTTTGGTGATCAAGGGGTCACGGCACCCTTGTTCTCTCGGCACGGGAGCGAGCCAGAGGGGCCAAACGCACGACCACTTTCCTTGATGACGTCACGCCAAATCCCCGCCTGGGCAACGCAAAACAGGCAGCCTATGGAACACAAAAGCGCGATTGCAGATTCGGGCAGGCCGGGGCGCAAATTGGGACAGCACATCTTATCACGTGCTTAACAAGACAGCCGATCGATTTGTTTTTGTTTTTACAGTCGGCGGGCGTGACACATGGGGTCAGAGGGAAAGAGAGGCGTCAACATGCGGTGATGGACCGAGAAAATTTGGAAACAATTATTGTGAGAATGAGTGCCTACCACGGGATGCTGCGTTGGACTGGTACTCCAAGTATTTCGCCGCTTCCAACAATGTCTCGAGGCTCATGATTATTGGGGTGTGCGCGCGGATCGTCTGAGACAGTTGGCCTTTAATATATTTTGGATCCGTCGAAAAACACTGCCGTTGAATCAATTTTTCGGGGTTTCTCAAGGGCGCCCCCACACAAAGCGGATCCCGTGAAGTACGGGCCCGAGGTGCGGCAAAAACCTGTGGCCAAGATGGCGCGAGCACAGACACACGATTCACACATACGGGTACAAATAAACACACTCGGCAAGCTCACCGCATGCGATGTTCGCCTTACACGCGCGCCTGGGAGAAAATACGTGCGCCAACCACGTGGTAAATCCGGTGATGTGACGTCACCGCCTGCCCGCCAATGAGGAGCGTCCGACGTGATGCCAGGAGGCGTGGCCAAAAACGAACTATTCCAGCGAAGAAGCATTAACTCCGCCCTAGCTGACGGGCTGACAGGCGCCGCTACAGCGCATGCGTGCCGTCGAGTGTCCGGCTTTAATGAAATGGCGGAGGTGCTCCAAATATTCAGCACAGAAATATGGCCACCCATCATTTTTCTGCTCCAGCTAGACACTGCGACTACCGATGGACAATAATGTGCAAGTTCAGCAATCTTGACTCACAATCGAACTTTTTTTTCTATCCGTAGCCTAAACTGCTCGCCTTTCCTTCAAGTGCATTCAAACCACGTGCTTCTTTGTTTTGCAGCTTCCCCTTTTGCCGATAGATGGCGGTACTGACGATTCTAGAAAGTTCCACCTCTTGTCTATTATGAAGGCAATGGCAAACCTGACGTGAGTTTGTTGTTTTGGGCGGCTATTGCTTATCCGCTCTTCCAACCTGATGCAATTCACCCTCATAAACTATGTTGCTTTGGGCATTCGATTTATAATTTTATTGGCTGGGAACTACTAGGAACTCTGAAGGGACTACTTTTCGTCAACGCACTGGTTACGTATACGAAGGTGGTGCTTCGTCGCGAGCAAACAAAACACAGAAGTTGCCCGGATGTTCCGTGTCACGCGAGATTATTATTGATTGACGTAGCATGAAGTTGAACACGTGCTATATGATGATGACACATGAAAAAAAAAGAAAATACGCGTGTCACAAAATTTAATTACAAATGAAATTGACACCAGTTTTTGGGAAAAAGCATATTTTCGTGTTCAGCAAACGTGAATCGTAGATGTTTGAAAAGTAAATTCTAAACAATGAAATTTAAAAAAAATTGTGCATTTTCGAGACGAAATTTTTTTTGTTGCAAAGGACTTTGCTGTGCGTGTTAAAAATATTGCCTAGTGTCCATCGGTGTACAGGGCGTCTAAATTCACTTAAATTTGACAGCACGGAATGTGAAATTATGCGTAACCTCAATTGTTACGTTATGTTGCAAAAACATATCGCGAAAAAAGAACAGTGACATCAAGACCATCAATGATGAGAAACGTCACAATATATTTTTTCTACATTTTAATACAAAAAAAATAAAACCCCGTTTTCATTCGTGGGAGTTTTTTGGAGGGATATTTCCTTTCTGTTGCGAAGGTCGGAAAGGGCAAACGAGAGTGAGCCTGAAATGTACATTCACAATATGTCAATGTCGTTGTCTTAATTTGCGCCTCAAGTGTAATGCGTCATGCGGCATCGATGCACGTGGTGGAAATGAGTACATGTGCTTTGAGGAGGGCGTGGTCACACAGTCGCCCTCGAGGAGAACCCACGAAGCCAATGGGGGGAGGCCGTATCTTTGTATACCCCAAGTGCACAGAGATCCATTTTTATGTTCAAAATGTGGTTGTAATTTTCTGCATGCCATTATCATTACGGAGTAAATTAGATTTTGCTGTTACACGGGACGAATTGTGAAGAAACCGGGATCACCCGTTATTCCTGACTGATGAATTAATGAATAACGATGGGGTACATACTTGGATCCCTTTCGGGTCACACATAATGTTATTGCAAAGGGTCGGACAAACGAAAGAATACCAACAACGCTTTGTGGCACTAGTTCTCAATAATTTTTGTGAAATTATTAACTACACAACGTCTTACCTGACAAATAATCTTGAATAATTGTTTTTTAAATACTCGTAAAACTTTTTATGTTATGGTTAATTAAAGAAATTATTATTGAAATGGCGATTGTCGGACCCATTCAATTTGCATCGTCGATGAAGGCGCCATCTACGAGCAGGTTGAGAAACTAAGAATCTGGGAAATCACCAATAGACATCTGTTAAGTGTGTGTGTGTGTAACACGTCACGTAAAATGTGTCAATCATAAAAAACAAGGGAAAACAGGCACAAAATCATTCCACATTACCTGCAGTTGGAGATACATTGATTGCGATGATTCCCTACTGATGTCTACATGAAGATTAGTAGGTGAGAGGCTGCTGAAGAACCGAGAAGCGTCGCAAGTCAGTCGTTACTCTTGGGGCAATCTAAAATCACCCGAGTTTCTGCTCTTGCGCACCTAGTGACTGGAAAAGTTAACAATGTGTTCTTCCTAGACTTGAGATAATTCCGTTAGGAGTGCTGCAATCCATAACACCAAAATATGGTTCTTATAGTCAATTCTCATTTATTTTTTACCTCTGATCTACATAACAGATACATAAATAAAATAAATCCGGAAGACGTCATAACAATTTGAAAAATTCAAGAAACTCAGTTTAAAGAATAATCTCTGACGAGAATATCCTGCCTGTCTAGCTCCAACAAAATCCATAGCCGAGGGCATCTGAGTTTTCGCAATAAAGCTATTTTTCTGTAATGTTCCCAGCGAAGGGCGCACGGACTAACACACCCTTGGAGGTGTTTCGTGTTTGCTTTCGTTAATCGAATGCATCCATCATAATTGACAGTCAAACCAACTGCGTATTTTGCATTTTTATTAGTTAACTTCGCCCACCTGAAAGCCCACCGTGTGGCTATCTGATTGTTTCGCCACGTCAGAACTGCATACACGGTAGAGATGAATCCATTGATCTAAACCAACTCGTAGAAAAGATAATCCAGCTCGGTCCTGGGCTTCTGAAGAGAGAAATGGCAAACGCTATCTTGTTTCGTCGAACTCTTCGTTTGATCGAAACCTCGTATGGAATTTTTTTAATTTCAAGCAATACTAATTTCAACGATTTTGTTTAATTCTATTCACGCATATTGACAAGTTTGTAGAAAATTAGTGAACATTGAGAATAATCATTTCAATGTTTGAATTTACGCGAACTGTACGAGGCGGCACTGATGTATGTGGCAAAAATATATAGGAAAGTCGGACAATCCTTGAGAAAATTCAAAATGTTGGTGGAATAGGCGATTTTATTTTTACAAATTGCGTCTGTTAATGGTTATTTTTTTCATTTTATTCTTTTGAACAACTAACTCTTAGTCGCGAAAATGAAAAGTCAAAGACTAATTTCAAATGTTTGCCGCCAGGTGGAATTGCCCCCGAAAGAAGATCATGCTCAGCCCCCTCCACAACTTGCAAGCATTCGCCGTGACGCGACCGCCGATCGTCATCTTCACCGGCTGCATCGCAGTGTTCGCCGTGGCCACTCTGTCCCTGTCCTATTATCTGCGAACGGGACCCATCAAGAACCCAGACATCACCTTGGTGAGTTGAGCATGGCGTATCTGCAGGTTCTGCGAATCGTGTTCTTAGTTTTCATCGAACCTTATTATGGAAATACATAACATCAGTAAAATCTCTTTAAAACTGTTATTGCAATAACTTGCTCTCAATTTTCCAGGACTGGAATGTCATGATGGATCGCATCTCTAGGTGGGACATGTGCGTGGCAACCGCGTCCCGCACACACCTGAAACCTGGCACGGTGGCGCGACACGTTCATCCGGACGTGCGGGACGCGTTGGGACTCACTGCCTACTCTCCGCTACCCAATCGCGGCGGAGGCAACGACTCGGTATCTGTGCGGTTGCAACTGAGGCTAAGCATGCCGGTAAAGGGGCTGCCAGACAATGTGGAGGTGCTGGTGGCCAGCGTGCCACTTGCCGATATTGGCTTATCAGGTATTGGAATGGTCGCGCATTTGGAACGAATGGTGGACAGTATGCCTTTGAAGAAAGACTTCACATAAGTCGGTGAACGGAAGATATAAAAAATTAAATTTTGAAAAACAAATTTGTCTTCAAGCTAGTGAGCGTTCATGCTGTTTTTAACTGAAGCGCGCACCCTGCGCCCAAATACCCAGACGCGGCAATGAAATGATCTCTGGAGGATAGTTGTCAATTGCTTCAGAGTCAATAAGAACAAATGGGGATTTAATTTTTTTTTTTTTTTAGAAAACTTGGATATTTGATAGATTGTGGGGAAATAGCTTTGAGCAAGGTCTATGCGTTTCATAGGAAACTTGGCAGCGCTGTTAGGGAGAAAGGTATCCAGTTGAAGTGTTTTTGAACCATTTTTTTCCTCTCGCAGACAAGGACAAAAGCGACAAGATTCTAATGATGATCGACCTAACTGAGAAGCACAGCTTCGTGAATTGTACCCATGGTGGTTACTGCACAGTGGTGCCCGACGTGTGCGTCACCTTTGTCGGACAGACTAGCCTACTGCCTCAAACCAAGTGAGTGCCTCGAATATATACATGTACAAATGATAATGATTTGTAAATCAAATTTTAATATATTTCCCCCCAATAAAAATTATGGTTAACTTATTATCTTATGCAAATGAGTAACAAAATCTGCGTAACAAAGCTTTGTCGCGCAGTTTCAGTGTAACTGTACATGCCGGCTTAAAATGAAAACCTCAGTAATCAAATACATAACCTTTTTTTAATGTCAAAGGAACAAGTGTTCCGATGATAAATCACGTATGATCACGTATGAACGCACATGATTTAGTAGTGCACCAGTTTCCTCTACTAGTTATGTGCTTAAAAATTTGAGCTCTGCGTCAATCTGCCACCGTAATTTGTTCGCCCTTATCCCGAGTATAGAAATTCCAAATCGTGCCTTCTGCGACCGACCAAAAAGACAGTGGCGACCTTCTCATTGTTCGACTATGAGGAGTCAATCAGCGACGAGAAAGCGGCGTTGTCAAACCGTTGCGCCGGGCTCGTTCTCAGTCAGGATTTCGTAGACGATCCCTCCCTAGAGGAGTTGCTAAATTACGTGAGTAACAAATCTGAGAGAGTGGAAGTATCTAGACAAGCGTCAATTTCAAATATTGTTCAAATGTGACGCTCATTGTCGCAATATGTGCACTAATGCAAACCCCGCAAAATTTAATAAGACGAAATTAATGACAGTTTTATCTCGCTTTTTTATCCAGAACGAACAGACGCTCATGAATTTGCATCTGACCTACACCAGCTACTTCCTGTTCGTCATGGTGATCACGGTACTGTGCTACGCCGTTGTCAGAGGCCAGACCAACAAGCCCAAAATGATCTCGATTGACAAGGCGGCCTGCGTGTGAATCGCGAAATTGAGTGACTAGTCAGCATTGTACCGTGCGCACCTTCCCACAAGTGTGTGTTTCTAGTGTGAGCGTGAACACGACAAATCTCCAAAAATAATACGAATGACATTCCAAACGAGCCACTAAAGAGATAAGTCACGTACAAAGTATCGAGGCATCTGGCTCGGCCTCAACGATTTCACAGATCATGGATCTAGGGATGGAGTGTGCGTGTGTGGGGAAACAACAAAATATTTGCTCCCTACGCAATTTTTAGAATCTGGTGATACGCGTGCTTGTGTGTGAATTGAAGCCTTAAGATTGCTCAAAACGTGACAGTGTTGTCGACCATTTCCCCGCCCAGGTTGAAACACATCCCTACACGTTCGTAAATGTCATTTTTTCCGATGGCTACAACGAACTTGGTACAGGTTTAGCACAAATATTTATGTAATTGCTGTTCAGAATACAACTCGGTCCATATCGATTTTGTTTTCATGCCAATTGTGTCGACTGACTACTGGTAACCAATAAGACTGACCACACCTGATAACGGAGGTCTAATTACTGTACGAACCCCATCTAAATCAGTTATCCCTAAAATATGCATACAATCGAGCCCACTTGTATGTGTGCAGCGCGTGTGAAAGGTCAGCCGCTATGTCAACGCTAGTTCCTATGTTATTTTGTGTTAGAATGTAATTTATAAAGTTCGCAAATTCCATTCCTTTCTTTTCCTTCCTGCCAACGTGCAAAAAAATTTATAAGGGGGTATCTGGATGGTAGGAGAAAGTAAAGCTAGTCATTGCCGAAGAAAAGACACGTTCGCTGACGTGACGCAACCTATGGGATTTTTTTATGAACGTCGCCGAGGTTGTCGCGCCATTTCCAGAAGATGTTTGCCAAGCACAAATTGAAAATTAAAGATACGGAGCTTTGATTGTTGTTTTTAAAAACAATATATATTCGCAAATTGTTGTGAGTGGATTGAATAAAAATAAATTGTGTACATAAATTGACCGTAGATCTGAAATGGTTATGTTAAAAACCTTGTTAAAATACGAGCACGTTAACCAGTTGACCTTTTTGAGTATTCCGCGTATTGTAGCAATCAACTCATTCCGGTAGTGTTGTAAATTGTTTAAAAGTTATTTCGGGTGAAGAAGTTGTTGCATTTTGATAAACGCGCTTATTTGCTACATGTTAATGTTTTTGAGATGTTTCACATTATCAGAACATTTCAACAGACTTTTTGGATAGAACAAATGCCATGCCATGTTTGCGTATTTTTCGTGTTAAACCGGTTTCACCACATTTTCGTGGTTGAGAATGTTTTAGTGACTGGAACCTTTTTCAAATAGTCTTGGATGTTTTCTCTTAAGCATCAATTCTGCACGTTGTTACTATTGGAATAGAGCCTCACTAGACAGTCGATGTTGGTTGGCAGCCTCGT
The DNA here is from genome assembly GCA_034698785.1 of Mycogona germanica. Taxonomy (NCBI): domain Eukaryota; kingdom Metazoa; phylum Arthropoda; class Diplopoda; order Chordeumatida; family Chordeumatidae; genus Mycogona; species Mycogona germanica. The sequence goes on from JAQGBY010000084.1 coordinate 66,815, forward strand.
AACTGGGCACTGGGAGTAGACACTCACGTATTGGTAAATACACGGGTAGCAAAAAACGTACCTATTGCGCGAAAGAAATATAATAATAAGCAGATTTGAATAGGAGACGCCGTTACAAAATCTAGGTTTCGAGAAATCTTTTTTCGGTTGATATTTTTCGACATCACGATGTCACTATGACAATTTTATTGATCTTGGGGAAAATTGAAACATTCTTCAGCATCCAAAATAGTAGAGTAGAAGCTGATTGGTAGTAATAACAAAATATACTGTTCCTACTTTTCAAATATATATATATAACGGTAAAACTTATAAAACGGTAAAAATTAAATATTTTATAATACACTTACCCAGATGATGACAGAGCGGTGTCGTTCGTCCTGACGCAAGAGCAAATCGGGCACAAATTTAATTCCTTTACGAAGTTATCGCGGCGATCCTATGAAAATATATTGAATTTTAGTTTGGATTTATTTTTAACTGGGTGGTTACTGAGTCGTAATAGAGTTACACGGTTCTCGATTTAACAATTATGGGTACATCAGAATTGTGTTGCTCCCGAAAATTTGTCACATCGTGTTTAAAACGTGGTTTCTGTCGTTTGTGAGACATGTCGCGTACCTGTTTTGGAGGCGGAATGACTGCGACGGCGGAGCTCTTAACGAGGCTATCATTGGAGTACCACCAATCGAGGAACTGCAGAAAAAACGTGCCCAGCGAGAGAACAACGCTCAGCAATTGTTTTGTGTTGTTACGAAGGAAGCCCATCAGGGCAGTTGGAAGAGAATGCCACCTGCACACGAAAAACGATAATGTTGAGGGTCATCAGTTAAGACATCACTAAGCCATGGAAACGTTAAAACAGATCTAAAAGATACCTGGTGTCTCGCAGCAAATTCCACAGGTCCACCATAGCTCCTTCGGCAGAATCTTCGTCCGAGGATGTGACAAGTTGGGTCCCGGCCCAGCTGTACAGCGGCCCAGGAAATGTTTTCCGACCCAATGCGTAACCGACTTGGTAGTAGAGAACGAGAATCTCCCAAAGAAAATGCAACAGGGGGTACAGTTTGAGCAGTAGATTCTCGGCCTTTTGTTTGGTTTCCTGTCAAGGGAACAATAAATACAGACGTAGCGTTAAATTGAAGTTTGATTCAACTAACAGTGAATTTCATATCGAAAACAATCAAACGAAAAAAATATGACAGTTTTCTCAATCCTTTACCTCAATTCCAAAACGATGTTTTATTTGGGGTTTTTTCGGCATTGTTCTATCATTAAAAAATATTGTTTTGTCATTTTACGCAGGAGATTTATCCTTATTGTCATTGAAATTAATATTTCGATCTACATTCTCCAGTCAAATTTTCTCGTGTTCCAGAAATGAAAACTGGCTCGAGCTAGATATCAGTATAATTCTTTGAAAAAAAATTAAACTATCTAGTTGCAGTCAAGTTACCATCTGTTTCTCCTAGTAATTGTTTTTCTTTTCCAGAAAACCCAAATAAAAAAAGAATTAAAAAGTCATCTCTGCTAATTACTGGGCGTAGCTTACCGAGAAATAGGAATCATTAAATATTTCAATTTTTAAATAAAAAAGGTGTCTGGGACGTCGTGATAGATATATAACAAAATAAAATACAAACTAGATAGTGATGTTATGAAATGAAAACCTAGTCGAAAGTGTCTTCTACTACCGGACAATATTCGACTAGGTTCTATTTCATAACATCACTATCTAATTCGTATTTGGATTCGAATATTACGAAGCGCCTAATCCTCTTTACACCGATAAATATGAAAGAGAACATTTCCTATCAGCTCATAACATACGACATACGTTATTGGGTGTTGCTGTTCCTTGAACCTGCTCTTCACGAAGCCTTTCGAACAGGGCGTCCGCCTTGAGTTTGATATAGGGTACAAGGACCAATGACATGAGTGACCTGCGATGAAATATGGTTGGAAGTTTGTAGCAAGGTCGAGTGGTGCGGTCACCAGGACCGACAGGAAGTCTGACGAGACCATAAAAACTCTCTGCGAACGAGGCACCTAGATGAGTACCCAAGACAAGAAGGGTCACCATCAATAAACAGTAACTTGCTCAATTCCAGACAGAGACCTCGATAAATACCAGGGCGCGCTCTGTTTGGAAATGCACGTAGAACCGTGGAGCCGTGCCTGTACGATAACCGGAACACGTCAAACGATCCCTGCCTTGGTTTGAAGCCAACGCTAGGCAAAATTTCCACGTCACCCACTCTCAATTAAATTGGCTTCCAAGAGAAAATGCTAGATAGATAGCAGAAAAATCCGACAGTTACGATGGATTTGTGTTCCTCCCATAGTGCCTGAGCACCAAGAGGGGTACAAAAAAGTGTGTAGTGCAGCGACTACAGTGATGGGAAATTAAAAAAAATATATATATTTGTAAAATCTCGTAAGGTGCTATATCTAGCATTTTCTGTTGGTAAAGTTATATCTGACTCTGCGTGCTTTACACTATATTAAACTTGAATGGTTAAATAACTAATAATAAAAATTTGCCTAGATGAGACATAATCGCAACTCACCACAATATTTAAGGCAAAAATGTTGAAGTCCTAACTCCAGGCTTGTGAATATTTCGTCTTTCCATTGCCAAACTGGTAGTAACGACGATATATTAAATTCGGTTGCAACCTGTAAATTAACATAACAAAGCATAGCACTATTTTTTTAGAAGTAGAAAAAAAACTTTTCATACCAAACGTCGTAGTTTTATGCTGCTTTTTCCTACAACGCATCAATTTTACCAAATAAAGCCCATGACAGAAGGCTAACGGCAATGTTTTCATTTGACGACGCACAAATTTAAAATTGACTCACGTCGCCTGCTGTATGACAAGCATTTTTGGTAAGCCTTAAAGAAAATGAAGGCAATTTGTGCGTGCCACTCGCTAAAGCTGCCACCAGCTAACAAGGTAATTAACCGGAAGGGGGTCAGTCACTCTGTTTCACTTCACCTTGAGCAAATGGCCGAAGGCCGGCCTGAGAGCCGCATTCAAATTGTCCTGAGCCAGCACTTCGAAAATTGAGGGCAGTTCGGCTAACGGTGCGGCCAGGTGAGCACCAAACTCGGCCATCTTCTCGGGAGACGATCAAACACAATTTAAACTTCTAAAAACCCCTTCATTTCCTGGGAGGAAACCACTCAAATTTAACATAAAAAAGCAGAAAAACTTCTCATTCAATCAGCTGAACGATCAGCTAATACTGATGCGCGATAGTCCGATAGAAACTATCGACATGGCGCGATCAAGGAAACCCATCTGACTATTCAGAACAGTCATAGCTCCGACCCTAGGCTTCTTTTTTGGCAAATTTTTTTTTTTTTTTTTTTATTTCAACGTCTGAACTTTTAGTCAACATTTTAAAAAGTACAAATTACAAATTCATCAGACGCGAATGTTGTGGGCCCTCGCATCGGTTAAGATTTGTGAGGGTCCACCGGATTACATTGCAAAAAA